>CAXAKX010000086.1:0-42977 GCA_963969525.1 Ontholestes murinus | reverse complement strand
CTCCCACATATTGACATCAAAATATTAATGTAATTCCCTTCATCGAGAAAACCGATTTCGGTAATTTCCTGTGCCGCGTGCGGAAATCGCAGGAAATTACCTTCGATAACACGAGACGATTTTCTAATCTGCATATATTTATAATCAAGGTGTGGGCGGAGGAATGCAGATGGGGATTGGCGCGGGAAGGTGGCTCGATATTAATTAACAAATAAAACATTCCACCTTACCCCGGCCGGGTTTCACCGTAATCCAGATGCGAGTTTAATTCGCTTCTGTAAAATAATTTCGCTTCGGAATTAATTCGAGACGGATCCTTTAATTCTCCATTAATACCCGAGAAGTTTAATAAATTTTCAAGTGTCCGTAGGTTAGGCGAGCGGATGCCACCCACCGTTCGCTCCACCTCTAACCAACTAGCGGGGAAAATCCGTCGGAATGGAATCCTTTCCGGATTAAGAAAGCTCATTAAAAAGTCACCGAAAATGAAAGGTTGTAAGTAGAAATAATATTTCTGCGCAACGTACCGATTTCTTTTAAATACTAATTAGGGTGAACTCGAACAAATTCGGTCATCATTATAACTCATTAAAATCTGGTGAAATAAATTAACGCTATATTAAAGTTTTTCCACTTATACCTACTATGACAATTAATTAAATAGTCATTGTAATAATATTCATATAAACAGAACAAGATGATGCAAAAAGTAATAAAGCAACAAATAAATGTTACAGGTATCCTATCAGTATATTAATCAGTATTAAAAGTGAAAATAGGAAGATCTTTTGCATATAAAGCTATTAATAATGGTAAACTTTTCCCCCAGATGTTTCTTTAACTTAAAGGTTACGTAAAGTTACAAAGGGTTATAGTAGTCAGTGAAAGTGAAGTAGGAGTTGAAATTTGTTGGGATTAATAAAAATATGCCATTTCGCAAACCAGGTCTGTGTATACTGCATATCATGCCTTGTAGGGTGTTGAGGGCTTTGGGGAGTCTAGGAGAATGGGCAATTAAGGTAGCAGAGTGGAGGGTACGCGGATTTATTAAATTATTTTGGTTGGGTACAGTTTACCTAACTTAGGTTATGTATCTATAAAAATCGTGCACAAAAAGAAACTGAATTATTGTACAAACAATTGCTTAAATATCAAAAACATAAAACAGAATTATTAGCAGTTTCTTCATTTTTTTTGTAAATAATTATACCACTTTACTATTGGTCATGGGCATTTCTTTTAAGCCAAGCTATTTAGACAGCATCTTATCAAGAAGCCATTATTAAACAAGATTAGTATATGACTAAAATTATATCCACATGCCAAAGAGGTAAAATACTAATGAACCGTTGAAGGTGGTATCAACGTACGACACCATTATAAAGAATAGCATCTTCATTCGAACAAAAAAAAATCTTGGATCTTAAAGGCATTCACTTCGTGGTACATTTATAGGATCACATCATTAAACTTAGATTGATAATAATTACCGTGTAGTCGAAACTAGTCACTGCAAATAATAATAATAATAATAATAATATATTTATTGGTGCCACAAACATAAGTTTACACAAGTCAGAGTAAGTAGTTAAATTTAATCTAAGTAATTTATATATAAAAGTGACATTTTAAAAAGACTATAAAAATAAAATTTTAAAATAAAAACATATACATGGTAGAATTGGACAAACACAACATTTAAAAATAGTGATAAATATTAAACTTCAGTGTGCATGACACAGTTCAAAATGAATAATTAAAATACAATAAAAGTAGATTAAGGTAAAAATGGCGATAAAAAAAAAACAAATTCCACAGGCAGCCAGCCACTGAGAAGCGAGTAATAACTTAACCTATTTCATAATTGTCATTCAAGATATCCTCAATTGTGTAAAATGCCTTTCTAAGAAAGTATTCTTTCAATCTTTGTTTGAATTGCTTGATGCCTAGTGACTTGGCCGATTCAGGCAATTTATTAAATACAATTGGTCCATAGTGACTTACCCCGGTTTGTGTTGTTGATAGGCGTGAACGGTACAAACAGATATTTCCATTATTTCGCGTGTTATGCGTATGTATATCATTATGCCTATGATAAGATCCAATATTTCTGCGAATATAGACGAGAGAGTTTAGTATAAAAATACATGGTAAGGTTAAAATTCCTAGTTGGATATATATATATGTCTGCATTCCTGCCTGTAACCTAAACCAGATAAAATTCTTACTGCTCTTCTTTGCAATCTAAACAGTCTGTGCATTATTGTTGAATGTCCCCAAACTATAATCCCATAGGACAGATGTGATTCACAGAGGGAGAAATATGCAACACGTAGAGCTTTCGGTGGTAAGCAGTTACTAAGTTGCCTAAGTAAATAGATATTACGAGATAATTTAGTTGCAATTTCCTCCCCGTGCGTTTGCCATTTTAATTTGTTTTCTAGATGTATACCTAGGAATTTAATAGTTGGTTGGTGCTGAAGATGTATTGGTCTTAAGGAAAAGGTGATATCTACTGTCTTATTGTTATTTATTGATAATTTGTTACGTTCAAACCATTTTAATGCTTTTTCTAGAGTACATTTATTTTGGTTTAAACATGTCTGAATCTTTAGTAATTATTGTGGTATCATCTGCATATAGATAAAACGTGGAATCTCTTGTTAATAAGGGTAGATCATTGATAAATATTAAAAAGAGTATTGGACCAAGAATGGAACCTTGTGGTACACCGTACATCAAATTTCTTTCTAGTGATGATCCTTGTTGTGTTATAACAGATTGATGGAAGTTATAAAAATATAGTTTTCGCAGGAGTGTCGCACGACAGACGCAGTCAAATGCCTTGCTAAGGTCCAAGAATGCCGCACTAGTATGCATACTCGCATCAAAACCTTGTAAAATATCTTCCACTAAAGCGGAGACGGCATCCGTCGTACATCTTCCCCTGCGAAAACCATACTGCTGGCTGCTAAATAGGTTCTCTTCCTCAAAGAATCCAACAATCTGCTTGAACACCACTCTTTCGAAGATTTTAGATAAGACAGGCAGTATTGATATTGGTCTGTAGTTGTTCATATCTGCCAGATCTCCTTTTTTATGCACTGGCGTTACACGTGCTTGTTTTAGGCAATTTGGAAACACGCCATCTCTTATGCACAAATTTATCAGTTTTGTCAAAGGTATATAAATGACATCTATTACATTTTTTATGAGTGCAGATGTAAATCCATATATGTCACGGCATTTAGAATTTTTTAGAGAATTTATAATATCGCGTACTTCAATATAAGTAGTTTCAGATATTTTGCAGTAGTTTGAAATATTTTTATAACTATTCTTGGCCATTTCTCTTATGGGATCATCATTGATAGCGGGTAAATTTTGGATAAGATTATTTGCTACACTAGAAAAGTGATCATTGAAAGAATTTAGATCCATATTGTCAGGTATTTTGTTTAGTTTCTTATCATGATTTTTATTAATTATAGTCCACATTGCGGCGGCACTGTTCTGTGAATTTTTAATATACGACTCATTGGCGGATATTTTAGCATCTTTTAAAGCTACTTTATAGAAGTTCAGATAGTTGTAGTAATTATTTTTAAGCAAGGGATTCCGATGATAAGCCTCTTTTAGAAGATGCAATGTTTCACGCATCTGCCGAAGATTATCATTGAACCACTGTACCTGGTGTTTGTTTTTTCCAGAAATAACTTTTTCAGGAAAGCTAATTTGAAAATTGTAATGGAGAATATCTGAAAACAAATCAAATTTCTCTTCGGCGGTATATTTGTTGTCGTTAATGAAACTCCAGTCAGCATTTTCAAGTAATTCATAAAATGTATGGGTGTTACTTTTCGTGATTGGTCGTACAACTTGTTTAGAATTTTCAGTTAGAATCGCGTTAGTGCGCACTTTAAGATGGATGCCTATGTGATCCGAAAGGCCGGAGTCACAAGGCTGGACCGATAAATCGTTAGGGTCAATATTTGAGAAGACGTTATCAAGGCAATTGTGAAAACGCGTTTTAAAATATACGTGGCTAATTAGGCCAAATGAGGCTAGTAAATACAGTTTGAAGTGGTACAAAAAGTAAAAGTGTTTTCCTTATTCTTAAAAAATATATTTATTAAACATGAGTAATAAAAAAACAGTTGGACTTTCTGCCCTATCATGACTTTAATTTATGTACATAAAAATATAAAGTTAGCTTCGTGCGAATGAATTTATGTAGTGTGATTGAGTAAGATTTCTTGGGGAACCTACTGAGAAGAGTTACATTAAAGAGATTACTGCTAAATTTTACATTGAAGCTGTGTATACTAATGGATATAGGAGTAATTTAAGTGGTTATATAAACGTATCAACCAAATGGACTTATACAATCCAAAAATTACAGACATGTCAAATCAATATTCTTCTTAATTGAAGCCCACCCTAGTAAACAAATGTAAACTAAATGAACAGATACTATCCTACAATTGAACGATTTTATCTGTCAAACCTATCGATTTTTCACCTCTTAAGTTCGGTAAATCACTGTTTACATGAGTTTTCTGAATGTTATAATGATTAAATACTTCCGCTGATATTTTCCGGCTGTTACTCGAGATGTCCATCACAAAACCCCTACGAAAAGTACATCGTCCTTTCTTGTTTATTCTCTTATAAATTCTCGTTCATTGTTGAATCACTTATTTTTTGAAAATCCATTATCACTTAATATAATAATAATAATAGTAAACTATTTATGATTTTCAATTTTTTTTATATTAATTCACTACAATTGTTTCGATACACTGTAGCTTCTTCCGGTGAAGAATTATAATACAGATTTCAGAAGTGTGGGTGGAGGGGGTGTATTTCTTCAGCTTAAGTAGGGGGGAGTTGGAGAGTTTCAGTTGATCGTTCAGCAAATTTCCTGGCTGAAGATTTTGATTTATTCATAATTTTCCAGAAAACTTAGTTTCCGGCTTTGATGGAGATGTGGAGGAATTTAAAGTTGTTGTCAAGAGGGTGGTTTTCTTCAATCAGGTGGTTTAGCGTTCATTCGTCAAAAAGACACGTCAAAATACGTAAACCACCGCTATTCTTTTCAGGCAGAAGAAGATAAATATTTACCTAAGTATAGATTTTAATGAATCATTAATATTTAATTGTGATTTTTTTACTTCTACAAATTTGCATTGCAATTCTTCATATTATCTAGTTTTTATAGTCATTTTACAAGCATACATTAGAAATATACAATAAAACAAATCATTAAATTATACAGTGAATAAAATTTCCACTTAACCCGTAGTGAAACATTTTTATGTTAATTAGAACCAAGGGTTCAATTAACCTTCTAATTAGTTATCAAATCACTCTACATATGTCTTCGAGATACAAATATATTTTAAAATTTTCATTTCATTTACATTTTACTTTTCGGATTTAAACTTATTACATAACATTTATTATTGATAAATATAACAATTTTTATGAAATTTCTTGTATTAGTATAATTTTCTTTTCTTAAAAAAACTTTTAGCATTTTTTAGCTAATCGATCATAAAATTCATAATTTTAAATTAAGTAATGAACCAAATAAAAACTAAAATAAATATGGCAGTATGTTTCTGTTGTAGTTTGTGTTTTCAGATTCCATTTACTATCTTGGAATATTACTATTGGCTGTAATATTTCTACAAATTATACAAAAATATTTATTTCTATGGAATAATGAATAAATTATAAAATCTACATTTACATTTAGTTTAGATGAAACTAAAACGTACAAAATATTTTATAGATCTGTTTAAAATATGAAACGATTCCCTATTTCAACGTTTACTATATAAATCAAGAGTGACAGTTAGTTAACCGTTAGTTTTGCTTCTCATTTTTAATGACTGAAGTCATTATCCCAGACAGATACGTAATAATCACATCTGATAATGTAATTATGCTGTATTATAAAACTACTGAATTTAAGTGTCTGTAGTGAAGATTTTATATGTATCGCCATATGTCCACTAAAACAATTACCATATCTGAAAGTAAAATTAAAACTATCTAAAAATTAGATATTGTAAACATAAAATAAGCAGAAAATTCTATAATTTCAAGCAAACTTATTTATGATATCAAACAAACATATTTTTGATAGTTCATTAAAACAATCACTAGAAACAAAATTACAAAACTTTATGTTTCGTCTGCAGAAAATAACGAACCAGAAAAAATATTTTCAGATATAAAAATAAAATAATCTCGAAATCATTACAAAATAACACACTAAATAAATACAAAAATAGTTATTTGTACAACAAGTGTGGAAATGTTACGCTTTTCCGCACGAGTGCATCAAGTTCCTACTCGAGTGCGGAAAATCGCATTTCCCACGAGTTGTACACACTATTTTTTCACATACTGCATATAACATCAATTATAAAGGTGTTTGCGATTACATTTTTGACACTGATATATAAAAATTAGGTTATAATTACCGATAGTACGTGTGTTGTACATATTACACCATGTATGTAACTGACATTGACATTGATTAATAGTAAATAAAAGTAGTACGAAAAAGTGTATCCATGCTAAAAAGTGTTGCTATGCGGAAAAGTGTTACTTTTTTCAACGATTTTGGATGCAGAAATGTAAGGTATTTCTATTTGATGGTGAAGGCGTTTACTTCGTGGTACATCTTGAATGATTTGTAAATGAGACACAATAATTTTATTTTACCACTAAATCAAACTTAAAGTTTGATAATGAATAGCTTATATTCGAAACTATAGTCACTGTAATTGTTTAAAATATAGTGGTAAAACAAAGTTATTGTGTCTCATTTACAAATAAGGTATTTCTATTCAGTATGTGAAAAATATAAATTCACCATCGCGACGCTCTAAAAATTATGGGTAATTTGTTTCATTCAATTTCCTTCGTATGTAAGATGTTGGAGTTTTCCAAATTCCTCATCATCATAATCCTCCTGCCACCCATTCCCTACTAGAAAAATTCACAAGATTTTGATACCTCCCTTTAAACATTTATAATTCATTTTTATGTATGTATGATGTTAAGAATTAGTTTATTTTTAGACTACGGGTTGTAACAACATGCTTCTTAGTAAAGCTAATAACATTTTTGATACCTCTCTCAAAACATCCTCAATCAGAAGTATTAATACATATTACATAATTCATGAATTTATTTTAGGGGATAAAGTGTAAAACTTTAAAAATGTATATTATAATTACACTTGGCTATAGTACAGCTCGTAAGATTTTTGATACCTCTTTTTAAAAAAGCCTAATTCATTCTAAAAATTGTAAGTACACATAATATGAAAAAATATTTATTTTTATGCACAAAATGTGGAAATTTTTCAAAAATATTGTCAAGGTTACATTTAGAAAAATCTTGCTTGTAAGTAAAGCTCATAGGATTTTTGGTACCTCCTTTTGAACATTCCTGTTAGAGAAAACGTTTCATTCGACGATTTAAAACACTGCAAAATCGATCTCAGCAAGAATTTATTTAAAAATTGTAAAACAAATCACAAATTTTTCTCGATATTCCACTAAATAAATTGACATACTACATCCAAAAGTGAAATTAGTGAACACAAAACTTTGTATATGTAGTAATTTTGACCGGTTTAATAATTGTAAAAAATATTCGCAAAAGGAATTTACTTATAAACAACAATTATTCATATAGGTCTATTTATGAATAATTGTTGTTTATAAGTAAATTCCTTTTGCGAATATTTTTTTACAATTGGTCAAAATTACTACATATACAAATTTTGAATTTTAACGTTGCCAATAACTTTAATTTCTTTATCTTCTACTAAAACTATTACCAGATTACATCTAGAATTAAAATTAGAAAACTTAAAATTATTCCTATACAGTATTTTTTCATGCCTCCTTATTTCATTCTCTATAAATAAGTGTTTTGTCGTAAATTAATTTCCTTTAAGTTTGAAAATGATCAGCTAATGATTGAAACTAGAGTCACTCAAAAATAAAGTGTGATATCAACAAAGTAAACGTTTTTGTTTAATTTTCCAAGATGTATCAGGAAGTTAACGCCTCAACCATTAATAAAGTATTTTTTTCAAATTGTAAAAATTATTTTCAGCCGGAATTTGTATAAAAACAACAAAAATATTCACTAATAACCTTAAAATTGTATCTGCATTGCAGTGTATTTTGCATTACACGGTTTTAAAATTCTAAAATTTATTCCGTAAAATAAACAACAAAATTATTTATAAATAAACCCAATTTTAAATTTCTACTAAAACAACTTCCACACAACATCTAGAAACGAAATTGCAAATGTTTAACCTTGATCTGTAGAATTTTGATTCTTGATTCTAAGCAGAAATTTAAATTTAAATGTCTGTAGATTATAATTTCCATTGGAACGTTTAAAAAATTACAAAAAACAACCTAAGTGGAAATGTTTCTATATTTGTACACTGTTTTAGATAGAGAATCAAATGCCACTTCCGTTTCTCAAAATCATACTGTGAGATGAGTCGGTTATATTTAATTGATTAGAGTGATTTATTATGTACCCTTCTATCGGTATAAATTAAATATAAAAATAATTCCCACATAGCATCTAAAAGAAAAACTAGGAACGTCTAAACTCGGACGATTTCTAAAAGTGTAAAAAAATAATCTTACAAAGAATTAATTGTTTTAATGTTTTTAAACAAATTATATCAAAAAGTAAGTTTAAATCCGATGGTTCAAAAATACTCAGGAGAAATTTATCTAAAAATTCAATTCAATATTAACTTATTTTCTTTATATTTCACTAAAATAATTGCTACACCATATATAAAATTGAAATCGTCGTTTTATACATTCATTGTATTGTGCCTTCAGGTACAAGTATTGAATTTTATTTATTCTTCCCGCATTCCTTTGTTTGCAGTTTCATTGTTTTTTATACTGACCTGTGCAAAATGTATTTTTATTAACGCACCAATAAATAAATAAATATTCCAAACTGGACCTCCAATGATGAATCAATGAAGAAGATCAGCGGGTTCGAGTGGAAGATCACTAAATAAGAGTGTACACCGCCCTTCCACATGCAGTCAAAATTATTTGTATATATTATTTCCTTATATTATTAGTATAATTATATATTTTTTATGTAATGCAGACAACTGGAAATTTTATCAGTTTAATTAAAATTATTCTCATCAGAAATTTATCACTCAAACTCAATTGAATTGAATTAAGTAATTACTTACGACAAAAATACATTTTTTATGGCAAACATTTTCTTATAACTACCCACAATCTAACTTTACATGCGCAAATGTAAAAAGTGCAATAATAAATCAACGACATTCCATAAATTTATGTTTCTGGTGGAAATTATTTCCTCTGTGGAAACTTTGGCTTGAATTCAATTTTAGTATTATGGCACAGGGCCACATACTACACTCTATGTCCAATTCAATTGATTTAGGTATACCAATGATAATATTCTTACTTAAAAAAATTAGAGATAAAAGCCTTTCCACTACATACATCACCTGAACGTTTCTTGTCTGATTGTTAAGTAAGTGTTATGTATCAAGAATTGTACAAAACTATTATAAATATTGCTTAACCTGTGTAAATGACAAAAATTACAAGGTTTTATGAATATATAATTATAAATTTCTAATTCTAATTGCTTGATATGTCAACGCTTCGAATATGATTTCTTAATATATAATGCATGTTTTGTTACATTATTATTTTCATCATTAGGCTAATTTTTAAAAAAATAACTTAAATTTGTTAAAAATTAAAAAATACATTCAGCACAGATTTATTTATTAACTTTACAAAATCTATTAAAAATAAACAGAAACAAACGTACATAAAAATTAAATCAATTCAAAATTTGGTACATAGATCTTGAAGGCGGAGTTCATAGTTTCATGTGTTCTTCCACTTGACCCATTAAATGACATTTCTACGACTTTTGACTTCTAAAATATACAAATAAAGCATAAATTTAAAGATTAATTTCAAAACGTTTTTGAAGATACAATTACTTCTTTCATAATTTTCATACAATTATTACAGATTTTAACTATTTTAATTAAAAAATTATGACTATATTTTCGATCACAAACTGGTCATTATTAAATGTAAAAGTGATAAAACGAAGTTTTAAAGAGTTTTCCCCCAAATCATTATTTTAAAATGTAATAAACAAGTAAACGCATAAAACATTTAGGAATTATAGTTTATTTTAATAAAACAGTTTTTGAACATTTTGATTATTTTATTTTAAATAGTGAGAAGCCATTAAACAATAACAAATTGTAATATAATTTTAAACGTCTAGAAAGCCTTAAGTTTTGCTATTAAAGCACTAAACAAACCCCCTTGAATCTTTAAATATACAGCCAGCCGTAATCTACATAACCGCGACTAATCAACGACCAAACTTAATATATTAACTTATCAAAAGTCTGGAGAAGCCATAAAAAAGATGAAACAATTGTAACTTGAGAGAAATTACAACTAGAATAAAATCTAAAAGACATAAGTATTGATTTTCTACTTATTAATATATACATAATCAATAAAATAATAAGTTTGATGAAGAAAAGCACTTGTTATGTACCATCAAGAATGTAGCATAACAAGCATTACCTTTAATAAATAATAAAAGGAAACATATATTAGATAATCATGTATATATACAATCCATTAGTGCACGTTGAAATGAGTAAAAAGTATTAGAATATTATCGATGCGGGATATAACGTTTACAAAGTTCGTGGCGTTAATGCGGTACTAAGTCATGGCTTTCGAGAAATTGGCCGTGACGCTAAAACGGGGCCAAAAAAAGATACGTCCCGAGGGAACTGGGTCACAGCAAAAGTTGCTGTTGGAACATACTCGTAGGAGGAAGCATGCGTTACAGCTTAATTTGGACCGAGGCGGCGACCTTATTCGCTAATTCACATTTTATTACACTAATCCGCTTCCGGTTTTATTTGCACAATTTACAAACTTTATCACGTTACGGGGAAAATAAGGAAAATTTGATGAAAAAAGAACATATGTAATATAAACCTGGATAGCAAAACACCGACGGGAATAGTGTTTTCTTATTATCAGGCGTTCGCTTCTCTTGAGAAATTCCAAGATAAAAAGTTCGATGCTGTACATAATGATTAGTTAGATGGATACAAACATAAATTAAAAATTAAATTAATCTGCTTTTTGCCTGTTTAACCTGTACTTTTTCAGTATTCGACGTTGTTTAGCAAATGCCTTATTCGGTGTATAGATTACTTTTCTGCGTTTAATTTATGCAGGGGAAATAATTAATCATTCCAAACTTAGCACAGACGGAGGAGTGTTCCGGGGTCGATAATCCCTGTCAAGTTTAAAGTAATCCGAACGTCACATTGGCGCGGCATACGATTAATCAAGAGATTAATTAACCCCAACCCTCGACTACACGTGCAATAATCACACGATAATACCATGCACCGATTCGGATAATCAGATATCCCATCGAATTTCACCTGGATAATAACGAAAGACGGCCATGTGATGTTTAAGCATGAGAAATATTAGGCTAATACTTTATTGATTCAATCAATACAGCGCGAGTAATGAACTTCTAAATAGATTTAAATACGAATTGAGGTAGCAGAAACTGATATTAATAAGAGCATATATTTACTAGAATAAATAGTAATGTTGGTATTAAAATGTTTATTAATAATATACAAAATGTTTATTAATATATACAAAATTAAATAATTTTATTATTAATTAATTAATTCTTTTGCGCTACTATAGTGTTGAAATGTAGTGATTAAAAATGGTAGTTGGTATGCCGAAAAAAATTATTATAACCTTTAAAAGTATTCAGTTCAGTAAAATCGAAAAATAGCAACAGACAAGGTCCATATCCAAGAATGCATTCTTCGCGAACTTCAACAAGGAAAAAATGCTGCAATAGCATGTGAATAGATTTTTAGTTTAAGCAGTTTAATAGGTTGAATTTGTGTCTGAATGACAAACAACCCCTTGAAGGGCCTAGAAAGTGCGGCAACTATGAATTGAAGAAGATGCTCGCTGAACATTTACTACAAACGGAGAAATAGCTTGCAGAACAGCTGGAAGTAACCCAGCAATTGATTTCCAAACACCTACATGAGATAAGACCCAGAAAAAAGGAAAATGACTTGCACGTTCATTCACTGAAACAAACAAAAATCAATTCCTTTTTGACTAGGATTAGATCCTGTTTCTTCTTCCAATATTTATAACTGTAGTTGGGATTCTGAGCTCCAGCTCTCATAGCATCTTGTTGGTGGTCTTTCTGGGGTCTTTTTGGCTCCGTTTTGGTATTTTTGGTCAGTCTGGTTTTATGCATTCTGTCCACATGGTGTCACCACTCTTAGCTTCTGTTTCGAGTCCATCTCACCACGTCATGAATGTCACACTTCGCTAAAACGTCTTCGCTTCTTTTGTGGTCCCTACCATGCACTTAAGGGTTCTCACCTCAGTTATTCTCAAGAATCGTTTCGTTGTGGTGTTTTCTGCCCTGGTTTCAATCGCGTACGTCATAATGGGCCTCACACATGTTTTGTAGATTCTTGCTTTGCTTCCTACAGACATGTGCATATTTCGTCATATCATATCTCTCAGATACTCCAATATTAGATCCGCTTTCGTTGTTTGGGCGTTCAGCTTTTCTTTTAGCTTCCTGTTGCTTGTTATGTTGACCTGTAGGTATTTGAATTGCACAAATTGTTCGACTTTTTTGTTGTATATGGCGAGCTTACATCAACACAGGTTCTTGGATATCGTGAAGAACTGGTATCTTGGTCGTAGATATCTGCATGTTGAACTTTGAAGCAGTTTGTTCAAACTTGTAGGGCATCCTTTTCAAGTGGTCTTCGTCTTCGGAGATCAGTATCGCGTTATCAGCATTGCATACATTTTTTTTTCTCTTTACCTCCCATCTTTCCGGCCTTCTTGACTTCAGTATTCACTCCGCCCATTATATTATTGAATAGAGCGGGATTAAAGCTGTGTTCCTGCCTTATTCCAGTTAATACGGGTTCTTTGCTGGATAGTTTATTAAGGTATAGTTATCGGTGTTAAGTTTTGTGATGACCGCATGATATCGGGATATATATTTCTTTTTTACAGTAGCTATATCGCGTCGGATAGTAGCACAGGTTAGGTAAATGAAGCATGTAGAGGCCGTTTTGTTAAATTCTATAGCTTTCTCGGCGATTTGGCGGATAGTGAATATTGCATCGATAGTGGACCTGTTTTTCTTGAAACCCTGTTCTACTGCGCATATTCCGGAACTGACTACTTCCTTCTGAAAGACTTTTGTGAGAAGCTTCGATGTTGTGCTAAGGAAGCCAATTCCTCTTTAGTTTGATAGGTCGGATTTCTCCTCATCATTAAATAACGTTATCATTATACTGCCTTTCCATTCCTCTGGTATATCCTTCTTGTGCAGTATTTTACCGGATAACAGGTAAATCTGATGTACTAGTATTTACTTGATAATTTCATTAGATATTTCGTCCATTCACGGCGACTTCCTAATTTTTAGTTTACTGACAAGTCCTATTTTTTCCTTGGATATGCTTCATATATTGTTGTGCACTGCTATCCTCATGGTGCATTTCAATGGAGTTATTGTCGTTCTTGCCGTATAGCTCCCGGAATTATTTCTCCCAATCGTCTATCGTGTTCTTCGCTGTTTTAGATATTCGTTTACTAGTTTCTGAGCATGTTACAGACCTTCGTTTGCTCTCCGTAGAGGTCGCGTTCCATTACTTTGAAGAACTTTTATTAATAAGCCATTTTGATAATCTGCATTTCGTTGTGTGTTCTATTTCTTATAAGCTTATATTTATCGTACGTGATTGATTTTACTTTGGATATAAATATAAATTCCGTTTATTTTTTTCGGCCACCTTCTTGACTTCTTGGAAGAGCCGCAGTTTGGTATTCGGGTTTTCACCCCTTTCTTCCGAGTGATTCTTCCGCAACTTTTATAACGTTAGATATTAGTTTTTCACATGCGGTTTTTACTTGGTCATCTTTCCGTACTCTATGAATGGATTTTCTCCTTAAATGTTTGATGGCATAAGAAATTCCTTGAAACTTTTTGGCCTCTTAGGAAAACTACAGTTTTTTATTCGGGTTTTTGCCCCATTTGATGCATTTTTTTCGAGTGCTTCTTCCGCAACTTTTATCATATTAGATTTTAATTTTTCCCATGCGATTTCTACTTCGTCCTCTTCCTGTATTCTGCATGCTTGGATTTTCTCCTCAAATCGTTGCTGGTATAAGAAACTTGTTGAATTGTCGGATAGAAATTACACAATAAATATTTTGTTGCCTTCGGTTAGTTAACTCTTTTTGTGATGTAGGGTGGTGGCTATGATCTTTGCCAGTACGAGGCTGTAGTTGATTCCGGCATTTGCTAAGGTCTGAAGTCCTGAATTCTGCGGGGGTGGATATTTTTGTTTGAGATTACAAACTCATCATGGATATCTGACTTCTTGTGTTGTGATTTATTTGGAAAGGAGGTATTTTTTATTCTCAGTTCGTTTTGCGCGCTTAGCTGTTCAACATTGTCGTATTTGTCTTCTACGTTGTACTGATTCTTTACGCCTGGTATCACTTCGCTTCCGATTCTGGCATTGGATGAAAAATTCAATCTATTTATTAATCTTACACATTCTGTAATAATAACGGTTTTTCCCATAAGAACGTGTAAAACAAAATCAGATCATTCAATTATGTATAATGAAAAATAAAAATTAAGAACACTCTAAAATTAGTCGACGAAGCCTACCAGCAAAATCAGAGAAAGTGTGAAAAAACGGTATAAGCAAGTACTTGAAAGTGAGATACATAAAATACATAATAATAAAATCAAATCTTCCAATAATAATATTAGGGAATGTGGAATGTAATAAACTCTTACCGCATAAGTTCAAACCGCAATACTGACAAAACTGTACCAGCAGTAGATGCCTTTGTGAAACATTTTTCTTTATTACCCACTAATGTAAATAATACTCCAATTGTAGATCAGAGTTTACATAACCCATCACATGTTATAAAGGGTGTCTCAAAATGAACTGACATTTTAATTTATTAATAAATAATATGTTTTATTGGAAAAGTACGAATGTTTTTATTTTAGTATAAAAATGTTTGTAGGAGGTTATGTGTGGAATACAATATCCGATAAATGGGCGCCTAGACCTTATTTGCAAATGGTCATTCTTTTGACAAAATTTTCAATTACATTTTAGCATGATTGTGTACTAATTTCATTAATGGTACGCCTAGTTTCTTCCCTGAGCTCCGGAATGGTCTGTGGATCATTGGCATACACATTTCCTTTCAGAAAACCCCAAAGAAAGAAGTATAATGGCGTCAGATCGCACGAACTTGGTGGCCAATTCATATCGCGAAATAACACGACCATGGAACTTTGTCTGCAATAACTGCAATTTTTCATTCACTGTGTGGCAGGTTGCACCATCTTGTTAAAAAAATATGTCTTCCAAGGCCATACCATTTAATTCATTCCATAAAATGTTGGTTATCAGGTCAAGATAACAAACACCATTGACAGTAACCGCATTTCCCGCATTCTCGAAAAAGTACGGCCCAATAACTCCTCCAACCCAAAATCCGCACCAAACAGTGACTCGTGGTGGATGCATGGAAAGCTGTTGGATCACTTGAGAATTTTCGGTCCCCCAAATTTAACAGTTTTGTTTATTCACGTAGCCAGTAAGTTGAAAACGCTCCTCGTCGCTGAAGATGATTTTCTTCGAAAAATCACCATCGATTTGTTGATGCTCCTCTATCCAGTTGGCGAATGTACGGCGCTGCGTTTGGTCTGCTGATTGCAGGTTTTGTGTCAATTGGATCTTGTAGGCATACAAATGCAGATCTATAGTCAAAATTCGCTGCACAGAGCTTATTGAAACGTCCAATTGTTGAGCATGATTGCAAATCGAGGTGGAAGGACATTCGTCAACACTCGCACTCACTGCGGCTATGTTTTCAATCGACAGACCAGTACGAGAATGGCCACTGCTTTTCGAGATTAGAATTGAACCTCTAACCTCATTTTTTTTTATTAAATGCCCACAGAGTTCCGAGTTAGTGCGTTATGATGACCAAAAGACGTGCGGGCTTTTCGAAGAGTCTCTGCAAAATTTTCACTATTTCTGTAATTAATTTTCACAACTTCTAGGCGTTGCTCGATCGTGTAATTATGCATGACTAAACCTCAATACTACCTGATGCCAGTTGTCAAAGATTAGTACTCTATTTTCGCCACACAAAAAAATGGCGCCCAATTTAAAATGTCAGATCAATTTGAGACACCCTTTATGATAGGTTTAAAAAATAAGAAAAATTTAGAATATTTTAAATTTAATTGTGTGTCTAGCAGCAGTGTTAGAGATTATGAATCTAAAGAATAGTGATAGCAGGGATATTTATGAATGTACAGCCGATGTGAAAGAACCCATAATTGAACCAATGACCAAGCTTTTTAATCGAGCAATCAAACAGGGCACATTTCCATAGTGTCTAAAGCGGGTTTCGAAAAAGGATTAGAAACGGAAGTGAATAATTACAGGCCCATCTCTATTTAGCCTGTAATTTCCAAAATTTTTGAAGATCTGCTGCGATGTCAAATTTTAAGAGTATATTAATTATTATCCAGCCAGCATGGCTTTAGATGTTCTAGATTGACCACCACCGCCACTATGGAATTTATTAAAATATGCCTCGATGCTTACAACAATAATAACGTTATACTATCAACTTTTCTTGATTTACATAAAGCCTTTAATAGTATGAACCATGAAATAATGTTTCAAAGGTATACATGTTTAACTTCCATTCCATAAGCTGTAAATTAATAACATCTTGTTTGTCAAACCGAAGTCAAACAGTTAAATTAGAAAATAAATTATCTCATGAATATTCTGTAAAGGGGTACCTCAAGGCTCTAAGCTAGGCCCGACACTTTTCATTCGATACATAAATGATATATGTCATTACATAGGAGAAGACAGCATATTACTATACTCCAGGAAGTAAATATTTATAATTTTAATATTAACGCTCGGGCAAAAGATTGATTTGTAGTGAATGTACTTTCATTGAATGAATGCAAATCAGTAAATATGTTGATTAGTTTGGGACTTTTAAACCAAGAGTTTGCTGGAGATATTAACTTGTTGGGATTCCACTTAGATTCTAGACTAACATGGAAATTTCATACACTTCAAATAGATAAAAAGCTGAGTAAACATCTATTCTTATTACATCAATTGTCCAAAATAGTTTCATTTGATGTTCTTTAAACCACCTATTTATCACTTATAGAGTCACATATTCGATATGGAATTCTTTTATGGGGGCACTCACAAGCGGCAAAGCAAGTTTTCTCTAAGCAGAGGAAGGCAAAAAGAATTATATACAATTTAGGTTACACAGAAGACTTTAGTGAATACTTTATTAAACTAAACGTGCTGGCAATCCCGTGTCTATATATAATGGAATGCCTCACATATATGCATTTAAATAGTGATTACTACACGAAAAATAACTGTCCATAAATTCGTCTCTAGAAACGCCAATTAGATTCGACTAGTGTATAACCGGCTCAAATGTACCCAAAATAGCACCCGATATTTTGTTATAAATATGAACAATTGCTTGCCCCGAAGCTTTAAAAGATCGTCATCCATTACATTTAAGAAACGTATTAAAGCTCTTTAGTATCTAAACCATTTTATGCAATTGAAGAATATTTAAATTACTTTAGTTAACATATTTCTTTTTGTTTTGTATGTTTGACTTATGTACCTGTGGTCATAAATAAATATCATTATTATTATTTTTATTCAGGTCTCTGAGGACTTGTGTCATGTGTGCTGATGTTATCCAGTATGTTTTGTAAGTTCTGATGAAAGGCATCTACTTCCTCCCTGGGTTTAATGGTGATGGGGGCATAGACGATAATCGCTTTTGGAAAATCGTTACATGCGATGAGAAATAAATACTCTATGACAATCCAAAATACAGAGATCATGAGTAAATCCCGACGAATCATCACCCCATTGCTTCGAAAACAAGGTTCTTCTCGGCATTTGGAGAAATATGAAGGTTATGCTTTATTATGAGTTGTTGTATTTCTTTCAATATAAAAGACATCACCGATTACTAAGTAGTATGCGATATGGAATAATGTAGATGCCGAAGTAATTGTATGATGATGACAATTATTTCGGCATCTACATTATTCCATAATTTAAAAGAATAAGATTTTCTGTGCATTCTCCATTTGATTTTTATATGTTAATTACCGTATCAGCCAAATACATGTTGCATTCTTTGGGCAAAATAATTTTCTCACTTATCTCTTATTGGGGTTGTAGGCAATGCTGTTAGTAACCGATTCAAAATATTGTCTTTGAAGCTAATATCTTAGGTTATTGTTGTTGTTTTATTCTTTGTACATCTGGAATCGATTTTTTAAAATTTATATTAGTTATTTATCTATTCTTTCAGGATACTACATTTATTTCTCAATATTTGGAATAGTTGTTCTTTTTACACTGTTTATATTTATCATTCACTTATCAAATAGTTCTTTAGTAAACCAGTGCAAATGCTTAAAACACTTTCTACGTTTAAAATGATCAGCTATTTAAGACTTAGTGTGCAATAAGAAGTCAAAACGTGAAACGAATTAGACGGAATATGAGAACGGTGAAAGTATGTTGACATATCGGTCCTAATAGGATACATTTGAATAAAATTTTGTGTTGATTGGAGAATGATTCAAGTTTTCAAAATAAATCGAAGGAAAGTTATGCGGTAGATAAGCTTGATTGATGTTTGATTTGCATTTGCGGTTCACCTAATTTATAGATTTTGATACCAATCTAAATAAAAATAATAGATCTTCAAACTTATTTAACATTCTTTTTATAATACTATTTTAATATTTAATTTATACTTAATGCAAGTAATTAAATTATAAATTTACAAACTAATTACTATTTGATCTTAACTGACAATAGCAAATGATTCCTAAATTTACAAAAATAAGTGTCAAAGAGTCACAAACTGAATCTGTGTGTTACATAATCCTTTATCGTTATTATCTTTATTTAAATTTTATTAAATATGGTTACTACATATATATTTATTTATTTATTTAATTTATTGGTACTTTATCAGACTTGCTTTATAAATATAATTCAAAAACCATACAAATAATTTCGCCAAATGTTCTTCCACTTTAACCTGTAGATCCTGTCCTGCACAATATTGAAGGAATCGTTTAAATGCATTTGTTTTTTAAAGATTTAATAAGGCTGAAAGACTTCGTTCGATGACCGTTTGTAGCTCTTTTGTAAGGAGTTTCAATAAATTGTGTTATTATTAAAGACTTAATAATAATTCCAATAGAAATAGTGATCACAAATTAACTTAATGAGTATTTTTAAGTGATTATAAGAAACGCTACTGAAGTATGAGCAAGACTCATTGATATAATGACGGGTTATTAAGTAGAAAGCATTTCATGTTACTTCCAATTTAACTCCTCCAGCAAATCGTAGACCGAGAATGCGATGCACTATTTACAGATAACAACGTCACTCACAAGTCTGTCGGGAAAAAAATGCTTTTAATTTAAGGCAGTGACTAGTGGAATGGAAGAAAGTGGCATAATTTTAAGAACCGCACCACTGGAAAATTGTTATTATGAACGAAAAAAAAACAAAAATGTTTGTATTCCTTCTTTATTATTTTTAAGTTTATATTCGGTATAATGTTTATTAGAAGGTTTTTTAAAAAAGGAGGATAAATATACTGAAGTCAATTGATAAATAAATCCAGTTTAGTTTATTTTAGGTATAATTGCTTAATCTTAATGTTTTAAACATTTTAGAAAATATACAATAATAATAATAATAATAAGTTAAAGAATTATTTGGGAAAATAACTGACAATTTCTTTTGGTCAAAGTAGAAGAAAAAAAATCTTACCAATGTGACCTATATTATATCCCCAATGTTAAAATTTTAACTTAAGTATTGCATTTCAATTTTAATTAGAAAATCTTATTCAAACGTATGTATTATATTTGAGTACGAATATAAAAATATAAACTTTAATTATTTGATTAGAGGTTACTTAAACTCTTGGTGTTGTCTCACAATTTCTATATTTCTCCGACTAGTTTCGACCGTTGGTCATTCTCAAAGAGATATATGTAATGTTAAGTGAGAATTTAATTAATCGTATGAATTATTTGGTTTAGTTATTTTAGTTAAGTATTAAGTTACTTGTGAACATCTTGAATATCCTGTTTATTTTTCATATGGTTATTAATATTAATTATTTTAATTTAATATATTTAATTGGTATTCAATAAGATGAGCTCTTTTTATCCCTTTAAAATATTTGTAAGAAATAACTCATATTAAATTACGAAAAAAAAACTTTAAAGAAATATCTTTTATTATTAGACGTCTAGTTGAAAGTAATTACAAACTCGAAACCCACGTAACTAATAATGTTCCCTATTATTTTGATGAATATCATATACACTGCGCTACTTTGCCTAATTAAGCATCCAACTTTGGACATAAACGAGAGTTTTAATGTGCGGGAAATTTAATTTTAAAAAAGGAATCGTTATCGTTACGTTAACCGCTAATATTTTATATTAATTACACTTTGTAGTATTTAATAATTATTTAAGTATCTCATAGTTTAAATACTAATACAATACAGATAACGATTTTTATAAATGTTACAGATAACTATATTTGTGTCCTAAATTTTAAAAAATAATTATTTGCAATGACAAGACTTCAAGCTAATGTTTAAGTAAAATGCAGTTAATACATTTTTATTTTATAAACAAACCATTATATGACCAGATAGGTATATGAGGATTACTTACTATTTGAAAAAATATCTAAATTCGAATATATTGCTTAGGTATTACTATAAGATAGTAAAATATTATTATTTCACTTTAGAAGTATACTTTATTTACACTCCAATTAAGATACGACTACACCCCATGTATTATTATTTCGTTCGTAAAAAAATACAATTCCAGCAAACATTTTGCGCGTTTTTCTAAGATTTCGCTTCCATTCTTAAAACCAATCTCATCATCTATATCGGGTTTTACCTCCAATGTCGAAGACTACTCATAATGATCAAAAAGTTTTTTTTCTTCATTTTTTCATTAATTCAATTCCGTAGAAATCATCGGAGCCACGTTTTTTTCTACGATGAAGTGTGTGTCCCTTAATTAGTTCGGCGAGGTGCTTCGGCCCCGATTGTGGGATGATCCGCCCCCGCAATGATGTCGTTTCGGTGGGATTTACAATCGTCCTAGATTCGGAACGGTCGTAAAAAACCAAAGGAAAAAGGAACAAGAAGTAGAAACGGCGGAGGGAGAGAAAACGTAACTCGTTCCGACCGTAGACGATAAATATATATGTGTCACGGTTTTACTTGTAAAAGGAATCATGTTGGGCGCCACGCGTTTTACGCCGATGACAAATTGCTCTTCGTTCGTCTGTAGAATATTTTATAGTTTGCGCGGAGATGACAAGGAGCTCTCCGTGTGAAATAAGTAATTAATGAAAGTTTTCAAATCAAACTGTACAGCGTGATCATAAATTGCTAAGAAATATTAGTTTACATAACTATAAATAACATATATGTATATAATTTTTGCCGTATTGGTAATGAAGAAAGAGTATTACAATTAAAAAAACTAATAATAAAACAATAGTACCCTATAATTTAAAATAAAATGCAAGATGTTACGGAATAAAAGAAAAAATAAATTTATGTTGAAAATGTATAAAAAATGAATTGTCAGGGGCTCATTTCTAATTTCACAGATATTATTTGTTATACCTACTTTCTGAGAAATATTGAACTGAAAACTGCGTTTTTTGATTTTTTTATTTACCTTATATATATATATATATATATATATATATATATATATATATATATAATGGAATTTCACCTAGTATCAGCCTCGTCTATTAAATATTTCATAATTTGTCTGCATAGATCATGAAATATTGCTACAAAAAATGGAAGCTTGTGGCAACCGAGGTGTACGAAAAACGTAGATATATTGTTAGTTGAGAAATAGTACTGTTCAAGTGAAAACAGATTGAATTAAAGACCAATCAAATGAAATTTCTGTAAATTTGGGTATTCCACAAGGCAGCATTTTGAGACCGTTATTATGAATAATATTCACAACCTGTTATGTAGAATTTTACGGAACTAAAAAATTAAGTTCTTGCAAAGGCAAAAAAGTGGTTCAATTAACTAATTTATCCTTCAATGATTGCGCTTTATTCAAATGTACTGACCATATCTACAATTTGATAAAGATTATATTACACTGAACAAACAATCTCGCTTCCTTGTAATAGTAAATTAATATTTACCAACAATCCATATTATCAGGATTATATTTTGCCAAAGCATATCTACCAACTTTCAAATCTGAAGTATATATCTTTATGCAATCTCCCTCCCTCAATTATTCAGTTCAATGTACCTATCTGCTCGAAAGTAGACTCGTTAAGCCTTCTTGCATTTTAGTCCTAGTCTTATATCTGCCATTTCCATTTAACCTTTTATTATTTTATTTTTATAGTTGCTATTTAAATGGAATGCTAGATTTCTCTATTTACTGCTCAATCTTTAACTCATAATCGTATTCTTGTTATCAAAAATGCCTGTACAGGGTGATTCATTAAGGGTGGCCACTGGCCGTATCTCGGAAACCGTATATCCTACAATTTGGGGAAAAAATTCTAATGACATAATCGGCCAAAAGAAGATGCGTTAAAATATTTTTAAATAGCTTTCCGCTAGGTGGCGCATTTTATCATTTGCATAATTAACTTGCATTTTTTACAAAATATTACCGCATTAAGGCTATTGAAAATTATCAAAATTAGAAGCTAATGTACTTGGTTTACAATTTTTGCTTAAGTCATTCTTTTCTATTACCTACAGTTAAGTGGTGGGGGAAGTATACTTTTGTTTACAGAAAATGGTCTGTAACTTCCGTATACCTTAACCGATTTTCACAAGCTTAGGCTCAATGGAAAGAGTATTAGAAGTTGATTACAAAAATAAGTAACATTAACACATTTAATCTATGCGCTGGAAACTAGAGGGCGTTATGTAACACTTAACCCTATTTATGTATTTTTCTCAGAAATATCAAATGGAATGATATAACTCGAAGCAGCTTACAAAAAAGAAAATGAAATTACATATTGTTTCGTCAAAACCGCAAACTGATATCTCTTGTCATTCCAAAGATATTTAGATTTTTTAAATTTTCGTTGTTGTTTTTCGTTGTTTTCGGAGTGTTCGTTCACCCTGTAAGTTGTAAGTGAAAACATACTGTACAGTTACATTTCAAAAAAAATATCAAGTTAAATCGAATGGCACAATATTTATTAACATAATTAATGAAAAAAAAATACAAAAAACTAAAATTGATAACTGCACCTATTACTTAGTTATTTTAGGTACTCAAAATGTTTCCCATCATTTGCTATGCACAAATTCAGTCTTTCTATAGTGGAATTGACACTGGCCTCAATTTCAGCACCAGAAATACCTCTTACTGCTTGCCGAATCCTTTCTTTCATATCCTCACGTGTAGTTGGACGTGTTTTAAAAACCAAATCTTTAATTCTACCCCATAAAAAGAAATCTAAAACCGTAAGATCTGGTGACCTTGCTGCCCATGGAAAAATACTTCCCCTTCCAATCCATTTATTTGAAAATACAATATCTAAATAATTTCGGACACCTGCGGCAAAATGTGCTGGGCAACCATCTTGTTGATACCACATGTCTAATCTGTTACGAATTGGAACGTCTTCTAGGAGGATGGGCAAATCGTTAGTTAAAAAATCTAAGTACCTTTGACCCGTTAATTTTACTTCAAAGAAAAAAGGTCCTATTATCTTCCTATTTAAAATACCACACCACACATTTATGCTCCAGCGATTTTTGTAATTGACTTCCCTCTGCCAGTGGGGATTTGTTACTGACCAGTAGTGACTGTTGTGTAAGTTAATTTTACCAGAGCTTGAATATGTAGCCTCATCCGTCCATAATATTGCAGATAGAAATTGTTGAATATCATTTAACATTCCTTTTAACCAGTTGCAATAATCTAGTCGTCGATCAAAATCTATGTCTTTTAACTCTTGATGTAAAACAACATGGTAACGATGCATTTTATGTTCTTTTAGTATTCTATTCACCAAAGAATAATTTAATTCTAGATCTCTTGCAATTTCCCTAATACTTGCACGTGGTTCAGCGTTAACGTAAGCCAAGGCGTTAATAACATTTTCTTCATTTTGTCTTCTACGTACCCTCCTATTTCTTACCGAAACAGGTTGAACATTGCCAGTTTTTCGTAATCGTTCTGCTAGTCTTTTAAAAACTTTTCTTGAATGACGCCGTCTTTCAGGAAATCGTAACCCATATTCTCTTTCAGCAATGACTGCATTTTGTAGACTTTCAAAATACACTGCTAGCATATCATATGCTTCTTCATTTGAAAAATAAAGCATTATAATAAAGTGATTTTTCAAACGTTCAAATTAACTTTGACAGCAACAGAAAATTATAAATAAATAATCACAAAACAGAAAATGCCATTTCCAAAGGTGACTTTACTATTACAACATCGCCCAGGAGAATAGTTTGACATACTCGTAATGTTACAGCTTATCCATATAATAAAACCATTGAAGACATTTTAAGGAATCTAGGATAAAATTTCACTCTAGAAGGACTTAATTTGTGTAGGTACAGCAAATAAGGGGAAACATTTTGAGTTTCTAAAATAACTAGATAATGGGTGCTTTTAGAAATTTCAGCGTTTTGTAAATTTCTGTTATGGGTAATAAGTTTTATTATTTTTCATTAATTATGCTAATAAATATTGTTGTCATTTGTTTTTACGACATTTTTTCTAAAAGTAACTTTAGTCATATATTTTCATTTACACCTTACAGGGTGAAGCAACAATCTAAATATCTTTGGAATGACAAGAGATATCAGTTTGCGGTTTTGACGAAACAATATGTAATTTCATTTTCTTTTTTGTAAGCTGCTTCGAGTTATATCATTCCATTTGATATTTCTGAGAAAAATACATAAATAGGGTTAAGTGTTACATAACGCCCTCTAGTTTCCAGCGCATAGATTAAATGTGTTAATGTTATTTATTTTTGTAATCAACTTCTAATACACTTTCCATTGAGCCTAAGCTTGTGATAATCGGTTAAGGTATACGGAAGTTACAGACCATTTTCTGTAAACAAAAGTATACTTCCCCCACCACTTAACTGTAGGTGATAGAAAAGAATGACTTAAGCAAAAATTGTAAACCAAGTACAGTAGTTTCTAATTTTGATAATTTTCAATAGGCTTAATGCGGTAATATTTTGTAAAAAAAGCAAATTAATTATGTAAATGATAAAATGCGCCACCTAGCGGAAAGCTAAGCATTTAAAAATGTTTTTACGCATTTTCTTTTGGCCGATTATGTGATAAGAATTTTTCCCCTGTATATATGGCAAAAATTAACCTAAATATGGTTCATTGGTTTCTGGTGCGTTCCTGTTTGACAGCAGCGTCAGCAGAAGAATTTACTACTTCAGGGTACGAGTGGAAGATCATCTAGGATGAACTCTGCCCAATTCTCGTGCAATCTAAATTTTGGATGAATATTATTTACATTATTTATATATATATATATATATATATATATATATATATATATATATAATATATTAGGTTTTTTTGTTAGCACAGAATTAAAAAAGCAAATAAATAAATAAATTTCTTTATTTATCGCTAAATCTGGAAAAAAACATATTTTATGAGAGAATTTAATAAATGTCTATATCAGAATTTCTTAAAACGGTTCTCAAAAAATATTGAAAAACAACTTTTTGAAAAGCTGAAAATAGATTAACTTTGAGAGACAGTGAGGTAATATTGATAACTTACGTAAGATTTATTGATAAAGGCTAAAGAAATGTTGTTAAAAATATAACATGTTGGGCTCTTTGGTGCTCCTATTGTGACGGGCAAGAAAAATGGCTGCTTAAAATTGATGAAAGATGAGAATCCAGAAATGATTCTTGTGCATTGTGTTATTCATAGAAAAAACTCGGTAGCTAAAAACATCTAGGCTGTTCTAAATGAAGTATTGCATTCAGTAATAAAGTGTATCAATGCTATTAAGAATAATGCCAAATGCGAGCGTCTCTTTAAGCTATTTTGTGAAGAACAAAATGCAAACCATGTGAGACACTTCACACTAAAGTAAGATTGCTCTTTAAAAGGGATCTGCTTGAAAAGATTTATGGAACTGTTTGCTAGTCTTAGTGGTTTTTTAAGCGACAAACCTGAAATGAACTATCTGTTAACAGTCGATTGTAAAGCATTTGTGAGTTATTTAGCCGATATCTTTGAAAAACTAAATATATTAAATCAGCTTCAACTTCAAGTAACAAATTAAACTCTTGTCGATTCAAAAGCGAAGATATTTTGTTTGATTAACATTATTGAGTTATATCAGAAATATATTAAATAAAACTTAAAAAATGTGAAGTAAATGATACCGCTGTACTTGTTACTGTTGATCATCTGAAAATTCTATCGGCTGATTTAAAAGAAATATTTTCTAATTTAAAACAAATTAATTTTCCAACATGGTTGATGCAGCCAATATTAGTAGATTTGTCTGATATATCAAATATGCGGTATCAAAAAGACTCTTAGAAATATTTAGCTGAATGTGGATTTAGTGCTATTTAGTGATATAACAACAGAAATACTTGAGACTAAAGCTAACCAAATTGTAACCTAACATAAAATCTCAGTGCGCAATCATCAAGCGCAAGGATCACACTTAATTAAAATAATAAATTAATATAGAAAAAATCTTTATTCAAATTATTACGAATTTGGATTTCAATTGATGTTTTGAAAAATTAACTTACTGTGTTTCGTTAACAATTTCCTAGTGATTTCTTTCTAAAACCTATCATTTAAGTTTCTCAAGTAATTCAACTTTTTACATAGGGGGGCATAAGAATATTGGTGGGGCATGGTACAAAAAAGGTTGGGAAACACTAGTCTACCCTCTAGATTATATTATGTATCAATATCTTTTGCCTTTTTTTAATGTGCACATTGAAGGGAGGGAGAAACTGAACAAGTTTTGTTAAAACATGTTTTTCGTAGAGTTCTTAATTTGCGAGAAAATAATTAAAAAATATGACATATTTTGCCTATTGTTAATAAACTATAAGAGTTACATGGAATTTATATAAAAAATCATTGTAAAGAAATCAAAATTGAGCAAATTACTAAGAATGGCCTTTTTGCGCAAATCTCATAGTTTTCTTAAAGTAGCAATCGTCATTCCTTTGCACAAAAAGGGTTAATTTGCAGATAAGAATAACTTTCGTCCTATATCCCTTCTACCAATAATCTCGAGATTGTTGTTTAATCAAATATTATTCTTTTCAGATGAAAACCTTATATTAAGCGATAACCAATTTGGATTTCGTGGTTTTGTTGAGAAAATTATCAGCGGTTTTGAAGCCGGCCATTATATAGCGGCATCTTTCTTCGACCTCAGCAAGGTCTTCGACTGTGTTCCGCATGACGTTCTCCGAAAATTATACTTCTATAATTTCAGCCCACAAAGTTGTCGCTTGATAAATTCCTATTTCTAAAATAGAACCCAAAAAGTAATATTTAAAAATTGTCTGTCTGATTTTGAAACCATATCGTGTGGTGTACCCCAAGGGTCTATTCTAGGACCCTTACTATTATTAATATATGTAAATGATCTACCAACCCACATTGAAAATGGCAAAATTATTATGAATGCAGACGATACAACACCTATAAATCAGTGTGTAAATTATCAAACAACATTGCAACATAGGGAATGCGTGAAGAATGATGTCTTAAATTGGTTCACCTCCAACAAACTTTCATTGAGCACACAAAAAACTGTCAGCCTGACTTATTCCTTAAATTTTGATAATAAAGAAAATGGTTTTCACAAGTTTCTCGGGCTTACTCTGGACACTAAGTTAAATTGGAAAGAACATGGAAAAGAATTGGTCCAAAAACTCAGTTGCACAACATTTTTACTCAGGCAATTAAATAATTCCTTGCCTCAATGTGCTGTTATTGCTGCTTTCCATGCTCTTTTCCAATCGCACCTTAGCTACTGTATACTGATGTGGGGTCTTTCCAGTATGACGTGACAGATATTTAAATTGCAACGCCGAGCAATTCGAATACTGGCATGTATAGGGTATAGAGATCAATGCCAAGAACATTTTAAAACATTGAAAATTCTAACTTTACCCAGCCTGTATATTTTGGAGTGTCTACTGTATGTTCGTAAAATTGATTTATATGTAACACATGACCAAATTCACCACTTTGACACTAGAAATCGTTAAGTTAATTTATCCTTAGCACGTACGACTCTTAAGATGTAGAAATGGTGTTAATTTTTACGGTTCCAAATTGTTTAACGCTCTACCACAAACCGTTAAAATTCTTCCCCTCAGGAAATTTAAATATATACTGAAATCTTATTTAATACATAAAGCATTTTTCGACATAGATGATTGTTTTCCTAATAAATTTAGTGATTTTAATGTACACGTACATTCTACTTATAATTTGTTTAGGTAATAGTCAATAGTTATGTATTAGTTCATTTATTCTTGTTTATGTATTTTATTTATTTTACACTAATTTCAATTATTTAATAATTTTTACTATCTATATATGTATATACTACTTTAATTTCTATTTACTATAGTTTATTCTTTTAAATTGTTTTACTAATATGATTTTTATCTATATGTACCAATTTCCATTGTGATGTCATTGTTTTAATGTACCTACTTTAATATGTTTTACTAACACTATTTCTTTACAATATTTGTACCATACTGTTAAGCGCCCTTGGTGGATATTTCTTGTATGACGTTTGTAGACCTTCTGGGTCTGGTAAGAATAAACTACTTACTTACTTACTTTCAAGGAAAATGTAAGGAAAATCCTATGATGGCCACACCACCATTTTTTTTTTAAGTTTCTTTACATTTTACAACTTTTAATTAAAACCCTCGCTTTTGATTTACTGATTAGAGGGTGGGATAGAGGCCACCCACCCTACATATACATGATAACTTTAAATACTAATCGTTGATGATTTTACTGCTAAAAACAGTCAAACCCTTTATGCAATAAAAAATAAAGCATAATCCAAATTTAAGTTTAAATATATCTATATCTAATTTTATCTAATTTAGATTTAAAGTCTGCCCATCCATCATGCATCAAAATTTTACTAATTTACTCACTCAAAAATGTTACCTTTTTAATTCCTTTTTTATTCAAAAAGTTTTGTAATGATTTCATTGGATACAGCGAGACGATAAGGAATTAAAGTTTATATGTATATGTAGGGTGGGTGGGTGGCCTCTACCCCACCCTCCAATCACTAAAACATCATCAAACATTATTAGATACATTTGTTTGAATAAATCTATTAAATTTTGCAATTATGTTTAGTTTATTTACGTTTTACAACATTAATTAAAACCCTCGCTAATGTTTTACTGATTGGAGGGTGGATTAAATGCCACCCACCCATCCTACATACACATAATAACTTTGAATACTAATTGTTGATGATTTTTTGTTACAAAACAATAAAATCTTGTATGTAATAAAAAACAAAGCATAAGCCAAATTTAGGTTTAAATATGATAGATCTTCTATAGCTAATCTTATCTAAGTTTGATTTAAAGCCTTTCTACAAATTATGTATACAATTTTTATTAATTTAGACACTTACAAATTTTACTTTGTCAATTTTCTTTTATTAAACTTTTGTAATTAAAGTTATTGCAAACAATGAGGCGATCAGTTATTAAAGTTAAAATACACATGTAGGGTAGGTGGGTGGCCTCTAACCCACCCTCCAATCAGTAAAACATAAGCAAGAGTTTGAATTAAAAGTTGTAAAACATAGATAACATAACATTATTGCAAAATTTAATAGATTTATTCAAATTTCAGACAAAAGTTAAAGAGAATGAAAAACTAAACAAGTTTTATCAAAACATGTTTTTATAAAGTTTTTAACTTAATTTTTGCCTATTGCTAATAAACTATAACAGTTAAATGAAATTTATATAACAAGTAATTGTAAAGAATTCAAAATGGAGCAAATTATTAAGAATAGCCTTTTTGCGTAAATCTCATACTTTTCGAAAAAAATATATGATGACCACATCACCATATTTTATCAATATACATAATACATATTTAGGCATTATCTTTATCTTTACAGTTCTGATAAATTCAGGGTAAAGGCAACGTTTGTAGTAATAATTACTTGAACAGTAATCTATTTCAAATAAGTACCTAATGCAAATGTACGATTTTCAAGAAGAGTATAAGTAATCAATAAAATAATGTTCAACAACTTAACCATGATCTATTACAACTAAAATATCATTCACACTTTTAAGTAAAATTTAGAAAAAAAATTTGTAGCGATAAACTGTATGTGTGAGTTCAACCAAGAGATTTAATGTATTTAGCAATCTATTAACCCTATAAACTTTAGCAAGCAACTAATTTTGTAAAATGTTTCTTAAATTATCCTTTCTTCTAGAACCTGTGAAAATACTCTAGGTCATATGTCAAGTTGTAGATTTATTGACACTGCAAAACTAATAATTTTAATAAAATTAACTACAGGTGTCTCAAATTTGTTCAAACCACATTTTCCAAATCATATTGTTTTTTGACTACAAGGAATAGTCAAAAATTATCGTTATTGGGGGGCGAAATAATCTAAACTGGTATGAAGAACTGCATGCACAGTTCTCAGAAAAAGTTAATGTCTCGGCTTTTTTTATCAAAGGAAATTTTAGTTCCAAACGTAAACAATTTAACCGATATTAACTTAACTCAGCAATATGAAATTCCTCCGCATTCTTCTCGGGAAGTTAGAGATTTTTTGGTAGTCACGTTCCCAAATAGATGGTTAGGAAGAAGATGGCCTATAGGGTGGCTTTCACGGTCTCCCAGTCTTTCGCAATTAGATTTCTTTTATTGGGGTTACTTGAAAAATAATGTTTATGGGAACAAATCCAATAATTTAGAAGAACTAAGAATTAAAATTTTTAATGAAAGTGAAAAATTAACAAGGGAAATTGTTTTACACACCCAAGAACATTTTTGCGATAATTTATATCATTGTCAGTTAGTAAATATGGGCCATTTTCAACATTATTAAAAAATAAAGTCATTTTTCCATGACTTGTTATACCTATTGTTTTATTTTAACTGATTAAATTGTTTATTGGAATTTATTTTGAGTTTTGTAACTGATGAAAATGTTCCTTTGAAAGAACTTGATTTTTAGATTATTTTTTAAAGCCATACCTAATTTATGTTGGTCATGTAACTACGATTACGTTCGAATATCGCATTATTATTCGTTTTTATTTGAAATGTCGATATCTAGGAAACTAATGAATTTAGGTATAATGTATGGTTAATAAAAATTTTCAAAATTGACAAGACTATCAGAATAAATAGTAATATACGGGGTGTTCCATTTAAAAAATGTAAACTTAATTCACCACAATTTTGTGAGCCGCCATGTATATTTCAATTTATTACAGATAGGTAGATTTGTTAAAGAATTACAACTTTGGCATATAAGACATTTTTGCTCTTACATCTCTTGAATAATCAACCATTTCGGTAATTTATCCTAACCTGTATAGCCGACAAATGTGTCTAGTAAATAAATCCATATTACAGTTGGGATTCATGAGAGAAGGTTGTAACATGCGACAGATCTTTACTGTCTAGATTAGAATTTCAAGTGTAAATCCTTGCGATTCTGAGTTGATGAAAGTCTGGGATTAAGACCAAGCCATCATAAAAAAGTCAAGAAGTACCTTATACTCAGTTTAGGGTTTAACAGGGCTTAATATCTGTTAAGCCACGATTGACAAATTCTTGCGATTAATAATTCAAGCTAATTTTAAGTACCCATCAGTATAGGCAATTAATATTCCTAGCATGGTCCCATCTAGGCTTAATAGTTTATTTGAATAAAGTAATATTTATTAAAACACATTTTCAAGTTTTTTTTCTTAATTGCATCATTTGTTGAATACATATTCCGTAATCTAATTATTTACGTATTTAAAATAAAGGAAATCCTTCAGGAGCAGAATATGAATATAATTGGGTATTAAAATTATATACACCTGGCAACATTATTTAGTACAAGGTGCAAGGAAGTAAATATAAGATATGCAAATTAAATCGCCACTTAAATCTTATTTTTTCATCAGCAGGAAAATAAAATATTAATAACTCGCAAATAATTTAAAACAGTACAACCTTCAAATTGTCATATGCGCAAATTGCGATTAATTACGAGTTAATGAAGTCAATGGGAAGAATTAGTAGTAGTGACGCAACGAGAAACGTACTATAGCTATATATAAGGTGCGCGTTAACAGATGTATTTCTAAAGAACGAAGAAAATTCCAGAGGGTTCGCCAAATTTAATATTGTCGTCCCGCTGTTTACCGAAAAATAAAGAATTCCCGGCGTGCGCTCTCGAAAATGACGCCACCCTCTCTCACCCTAGGTTAGGTTGGTATTCCCGCTCTGGCTCGGTGAGTCATAACGACTGGGCCATCCGACTATTGATTTCTGTCAGAGCAGTTAGTGCCAACGTGCGGGAACGGAACTTTTCATTCAAATTGAATCCATACGCCACCTCCACAACCCCCGCGCTTCACTCACGTCAACCAACGGCCACGGTGCGCAATCATCCCTAATTGGTTGTATCGATGAGTTCAGATTTCAATCGGGATTTGACTCTATCGAGTGGTAATTATCTGCTCGCACACGCGTATGTTTTTCAGGAAGAAGAACACGCTGAATGTTTTATGGACGCTGAGAGGGCGGTGAATGTTAATTATGAATGTGCGGATAAATGACGATGGAAGGGACGGAGGAGGACCATTAGGTCGAGGGTTGATGAGGGTTATTACGTGGAATGGTTCAAAATTTACGTTGGAAACTCGAATATAGATGTCCAACAAACTTAAAACTGACACGCACACTATGCACATGTTGAGATCATCAGACACACGCACCACCTATAATTATTGCTCGTATGGAAAACTAAAATTATAACAACTACGAAAACTTTGCTGTGAGAGTTAAACTTTGGTTTTCGTTAATGGATGGCAGAGTTTTGCAAATGTCAATAAAATAATATTAAACATATCAAATTAACCCTAATAGGAAATATTTTATTAACATCTCTAATATATTTATTCAAGTAGTTTTTAGAGAATTTATTTTTGATAACTAATTACCTTGGTTTGTATAAAAATCGCCCTTGACATCATTTCTGCGATCATTATGTAAAACGGCTTACCTAATCTGAATATGACTATAAATATTTCTAAATTATTCGCCTTTTTTAGGGAAGTCCTTCACCTATTTTTATTTGGACGGTTCACAGAAGTTCGAAGACACGAAGTTATAAAACGTAAACTAATCTTATAATTCAGTAGATATAATGAGAGTCATTTTGGAATGAATTGTCCTCCTAAATTGCGAAAAAAAAAACATAAAACAGATCTGTTTATTTTTTTAAGCACGCCTGCTATCAACCCCTTTATCTTATCCAACCCCGCTCCAAACAATAAAAAATAATAAGAGTTTCCAGGGCACCCATAGAGAACTGTGGATAATAGAGGGAAAGAATAATATTCAAAGTCATGAATAGAGAGCGGATTTCTAGCATTATGCTTATCCATAATATTAATAGCATCGAAAAAATTTCTTAATATCTATACGAATCTTGAAGAATGTGATTACTTAGCGCTAAGTTTTTTTGGGCTTTTTTGCTTATTTTGACTTTTTGTGCTTATTTTGACTTTTTATGCTTATTTTCATGCTTTTTTTAGATTTTGATGCTTATTTGGAGCATTTTCTTAAACATTTAAAAAACATTTAATAATAATTTCACGCTGATATTAAATTAATGTGCTAATATAGAAAATTTTCGTAAAAATCTGTATCCCATCATTTATAGATTATATTTGTATTACATATTTTCTTCGTGTCTTTTGACAACATAATTGTTAAAAATCTTCATAATATGATACAATAATTATAATGAATTTTATTATTAATAAATATTAGTATAAATTACCAATTTACAATGGATTCGTTTATAAATAAGTAGATATAATAGACCGTCTCATTATTCAGATAATACAGACGAACGCTTCATAGGAATCACACCTATGATATTCCGGATGTAAACGTCGTTAAAAAATAAATAGGGGCCCCAGTAAGTATTAAATGTAAACAAATTTAAGTGATAGCTAATAATCAGGTGTTCTGCAACCGTATCAATTTCCTTCTCTCGGCAAAAGTACCGATGGGACGACTGGCGCATATTTACCGTTTTCGTTAATTTTCATATTCAAACTCGCATTCATAAACTATTGAATTGACATTCCAAAAACTTTGCTTACTTATCAAAAATTACTATATGCGTGAATCGTATTAACCTGGGGAATCACAGATAAATTATATTATATAATTCACATGTATATTTAACCCATAATGCAAAAGGTGAAAACCACAATACAAGAATTAATTAGAGGCTATCCAGAATTAATAAGTGAAAATTATACATTATTTTGTAAGGCATGTTTAAAAATAGTAAGTTTTATTTTAGTTCCCAACTGCATCCTAACTAGTCAAGACTTGTATGTAAAACATGTTATAACAACACTACGTCAAGAACGTTTGAAAAAGTTCAAAGCTGAACTAACAAAACAGCACAATTTCACAATCTTTAGCATCATCTTCAATTAAATTCACATTTGTGCAAAATACTTTTACATTCTAATATCCCTTTAAGAAAATTACAATTTAATGCATTTAAATCTTTCTTGGGAAAATATTGTAAAATACGCATTCCCGAGAAAAAATTATGTAGCTCTTAGATACTATGAAACCATACAAAAAATTAAAGATATTATTAACAATAATTATATGTGGTTTGGTGTGGATGAAACCACAGACTTGTTTAATTTAATAATATGAGTTTAACATGAAGACATCCGACCAACAGTATTTTGATATATACAAAAGAATTGAAGAAAACTGATAATAACATTATAGCAAAATTCATAAATGATGGACTGACAAGCTTATTTTTGCCGTAGACAATACCAAGTTACAAAATTTTACTAATAATGCATTTTGTGCATTGTACAAGTTTAGCACATGAATAGAAACGAATTTCTGAAACTATAAGAATGAAATTTCCATTTGTAGATTTAATTAAATATGGAAAAATAGTTCTTAACATATATTCTTCTGTGAGTACAATTATTCAAGAAGTCATTATCTGATATCTCACTGCCCCATAAACCAGTGCTAACAAAATGGGGAATTTGGCTATATGCTACAATGTACTATGCGAACAATTTTGAAGAATTTAATAAGGTTATATACAACTTTCCCGAAACGACAAGCAAATCAGTTAAAGACTGTTAAACAGTTCTTAAGAAACAAGAGCTTCCTTCAAAACAATTGAGTTACATAAAATCGCGTTTAAATTTTGTGAGCAACACAATCAAATCTTTATAAAAGCAGATTCATTTTAGAAAATACCTGCATGCATTGGCCAAGAAATCAAAATAATATCGAAAGAAGTATTCGTTGAAAATGAAGGATTTTTAATATTAAATAAATTAAACTTGATTTTGAATGGCAATTTTCAAATGGATCCAGCTATAATTTAAAATAAAGAGAAGCTTTTCTACTTTCAAAAATTTATTGAGCGTCAGAAGTAATAATTTTTACAATTAAACCCTTAGAACAACATTTAATGATCTACTGTTTTTATGAATAGATTTTAGTTATTTTGAAACGTATACAAAATTACAATTTAATTTTTAAATACTTACATGATATTATATATTGCGTAAAGAAAGTATGTTTATTTTAGTTTTAAGCCAAATTTCTTTGTAAAATATGTTGATAAACGTGTAACATATCAAGAAAATATAGTTTTCTTTAGTGCTTTTTTCGTGTTTTTATGCTTTTTTCCTGTTTTTATGCTTTTTTAATGCTTTTTTTCTCTAAATTTTGTGCCTTTTAATGCTTTTTTAGTGCTTTTTTCGTGTTTTTATGCTTTTTTCCTGTTTTTATGCTTTTTTAATGCTTTTTTTCTCTAAATTTTGTGCCTTTTTAAGTGCTTTTTTTCACATTTTTAAGCTTTTTTATCCGCTCTCTAGTCATGAATGACCTCATTACAATATGAGAATCAAAAGAAATAAACGTGCAGTCAGTAAACATATTAAATGTCTAAGTAACCATAATGTTACATCTAAAAAGCTTTATACAATTATAAAAATATTATAGATCCTCAAAATTTAGATTAAAAAAAAACTGTCAAATATGACATCAATTTAAATCCTCTCATTAGAGGAAAATAAGCTAATTTCAGCAATATCGTGGCGAAACCGAATCATAGAGGTCATATGTGGCAGCGGTGTCATCGAAAAAACAGTAGGCAAAAAAGGAAAGCATTTCATTATGCAATTATAATTTTTGTAAGAATTTATTTTTCATATATGTACTTTCGATTTTTATGTAAGCACAGTGCATAAATAAATAAAGAAATAAAGACATACATAAACTAATTAATCCAAACTACATACTACAAATAAAATTATTACTATAATTTGAATAGAAGAAACCAAGTCGAAGTTTGTTCCTTTGGCGTGTTCTTCGACTCTGACTCATTCAGCCTATTTTCGTGATAAATCCAGAGCTCTAGTTCTTCCGGCCACTATTATGCTCATTTAGGATTTTAATTAAAAACTATTTACATAAAATTAATTAATATTTCAATGGATGAACATTGATTAATGATTTTGTTTATAGATTTCGTTATGCCTTCACTTTCTTATTGAAGTCTTCCTAAATGTTTATTGTTGATTCATTACAACCCCTTTAGATTGTAAAATGTAATATAAATAAAATAATATTTATGTTTTTCAATTTCCCACCTTAAGTTTGAGTTTACATTAGTTTGTGAGATTAACCTTTTGATTTATAGTAATTTTCAATAAAGCGTTCAGCTTTTTTAGTATTTAATTTAATTAGGTTTTCAGATGTTTATTGTTGGATATAAAGCAATCTAATTTAATAATTTTTAGGTTTTTTTTTTATTTCTCAGATTAAATTTTAATTTACAAGTGTGTGCGGGATTTATCTTTTAATTAATAGTACTTTTTGATTCAGCGACTAAACACATAAACAGATCTAAATGTAAACTATAACTTAAGGTTGAAAAGACAAATAAAGGATATATTTGAGTTTGAGATTCTTGAATTTATATATTAAATTTTATAGGTAATATAGCATTCTTAGTTATTAAAGTTTGTAGGATTTTTGCGCTTTTTAGAGGTTGTCATTTTTTGCATGTGTTAACTTTTTGTTTCATTTATTTATAAGTTTGTTGCATTTTTTAATTCCATTAAATTTTCTGATTGTAGACTTTTGAAATTATCATTGGTTTTTGGGATTTATATCATATATCTTTGAAACCGTGTACCTATTTATCTTCAATTATTGATTTTAGATTTTAGAGCTTTTAAAATCTTTTTCATGAACATCTAAAATTGATCTTGTATTTGTTTTCCATATTTAAAATTGAGTCTGGGCTTACTTATAATTTAACCTAATTTAGCCCATGGTTTCTAATATTTAATTTAATTAAGCTTTCGGATTTTCTAGATGGCTAGAATTAATGTTAACAAATACATAGCAGATATGAAATCAAAACACAAAAAAATGATCAAAATAAAAAAATTTAATTTGTAAGAGTCAATCATTTTTTTAAAACAATAAATCAAAAGTTAAGTTTCAACTTAAGGTTTAGAAGACAAATGAAGAATGAATGGTGTTGATATTGTTGAATCATTATATTTTAAGTTGTAGGTAATAAAACATTTTTCCATTATTACAGTTTTTTTAACCCGCATTTGTAGCAAATATTGTGACATTTAAAATATGGCTTATAAATCCACTGTCAAGACAAGATTAATTTGCCACTTAAGCACTTTTTTATTTTAACGTGTTTATGCTTACTTTAAGAATATGCCTTTTTTCAAACCAAAAATATTTAGTTTTGAGCCCTTGTGCCGTGAAGATGGAAGGTGATAAATGTGACGAAAGTTGTGAAATTAGTGATGTAGAAAATGAATTAGATTTTGTTTTGCACGGAGATGACCTAAGCAAAATTTTAGTTAACGATGTAGAAAATGTTCTGATAGTGACCTAATAATAGTGGCAAAAAGACGAAGAGTTCACGTTATAGAATCCGATTCTGAAGATGAAGAAGTTGCTCCTGCGGAAAACAATGAATGGACTGATATTTAAGGAAGTGATGATGCGCTACAAAATATCAATTTTTCAACGGAACAGAAATTACCAGGACCGCAAATTACGAACATCAAGGAACCTGTACAATTTTTCAAATTGTACATTACTAAAGAACTTGTTGATGAAATAGTGTTAGATACCAACAACTACGCTAAATAATAATTTAAAAATACGAAAACATTTCGTGAATCTACAACAATGAGTCTTACTAAGACTACAAAACAAATTAATTTGAAACAACTACTTCCCTAGCTAGGGAAGTAGTTGTTTTGTCTTAGTAAGACTCATTGTTGTAGATTCACGAAATGTTTTTGTATTTTTAAATTACTATTTAATTTTTAATTAGGATTTTAATACATTTTATTAACTACGCTAAAGTCTGCCTTTAATTAAGGATACAATTCTTAGCAAGAATTCTATATCGCACACGTGGCATGACACAAGTGACATTCTGGACATTTTTGGGTGTTATCCTAAATATGGGAACGATGCCTTTAGCAAATATGAAGGAGTATTGGTCAACTAAGGATAATTCTAGGATACCATTCTTTCCTACTATATTTACAAGGCGACGATTTACCAGATATTTTGGATGTTGCATTTAAAAACAATAGATCCTCGAAAAACAGATATAAGAACACGAATTCAGCGCATTAGCAATTTCCTGGAGTACATAATAAAAATATACGTGTAGATGAGTCAGTTGTAAAATTCAAGGGAAAGATTTCTTTATAACTTATAATAGAAATAAGCCGACAAAATGGGGCATAAGAATTTATGTTTTGGCGGTTTCCGAAACTGGATATGTATACAATATCCTTCCTTATTACGGAAGTATTACAACTGAAAATCTCATTAAACCAAAACTACATGTCACCTCCAGGATTCCTCTACACCTGTATTAAAAACTGTTAACTAATATCTCCGATTATTTCTTCACAGATAGATACTACACTAATATTCAATTAGCTGATGAATTGTTGATAATGAAATGCCATTTAACGGGGATAATAAAAATCAACAGAAAGGGGTTACCAGATTCAATGGAAAAAACAAAAAAAATTTCCGAAAACAAATCTGTTGCATACAAAAGGGGAAAGATAATGTTGTTATTTTTAAAGGACAAAAGAATAGTGACGTTATTAGGCACAATAAACTCGGCTGGATTTGTCACATAAAGAAGATTTGGAAGAAGAGGAGAGCAGCAAAATGCTCAAAAGCCAAAAGTTGTTGTAAATTATACTACATAAATGGGCGGTGTTGATCTAGCGGACCAATATGCTGCAAGCGAAAAATGTTTTTTTGGGAATGTGCTATCAATTCATACATTTTGTATAAAACAGTCAACAAAGACAAAAAAACATTATCCCATTTGAAATTTGTAAAGAGATTGGTGGATCAACTAATAGGTGATTTCCGCGAAGAACGATCAACACCTTCTACTTCTGGATCTGAGCCCACACTTGATAAAAAAGCTGCATATAATGCGAAAAAGGAAAAAAGGGACTGCATTGTTTGTTCTAATACACAAGAAACAGAAAAACGGCGTAAAACCACTGAGTTTTGTGATACATGTCCCGGAAAACCCCGAATGCACATGGGTGACTGTTTCGCAAAATATCACAATGTCAAAAACTACAAATCTAAAAAATTTGTATTTTTATTAAAATCTATATTTCTAAACATGTTTTGCATAATGTAGTTAAGTAATGAATATATTGTTATGTTTCAACAACCATATTTTTTAAATTATATATATATATATATATATATATATATATATATATTGGTGCGGATAGTTTCGCGAAGATTATTTTTGTACATTGTCAATGTTCGGCTTTAATCTTCGAATTTGCAAGTTTTGATGGTTCTAAAAAGAACCGATTTGCAACGTTTCGACCAAGTCGCATTGGTCTTCTTCAGGCGGTGTTCGATGGGGAACTGCGATCGTGCTAAGTGGAACTGCGCTATTTATACCTGCGGTGTTGGCGGTTGACGTTTGGCGGCGCGTGTGCGGCTTCTTGTAATAGGGCCGGTCGGATTAACCGGGATTACGTTGGTGGTACCTGTGGGGATTGAAATCTGTGGAGCGGGAGAAGAGATATGCATTTTGCATAAAATGGATTTCCAAGTTGGGGGTAGTCGTTGGGCGTCGCACAGTGGTTCCAAATGCCGAAAAGGTGGTCATAATATGAAGACGTTGTTCAAACTGCATCAAACTTCGTAGATAAGGCCTTTTTAGCTCGCTGATGAAGAATCCTTAATCAAAATTTAAAAAAACAAAATGGTGGATCCAATATGGCGGACAAAAAATTTAAAAATAGTCATATTTTTTTGATATTTCGTATACAGGGGATTTTTAAGTGCTTATTAAGAATGTTTAGTCAAAATTGAAAAAAACAAATTGGCGGATCTAATATGGCGAACAAAAATTAAAAAATACTTATATTTTCTTCGTGTTCAGGGGACTTTTTAGGTGCTTATTAAGAACGTTTAGTCAAAATTGAAAAAAAACAAAATGGCGGACCCAATATAGCGGACAATAATTAAAAAATACTCATATTTTCCTAAAATGTCATATACAGGGGATGATCTTAATTGTAACATCTTTATCTTTAGTAATAACAGCTTAATAATAACGTATATGTTAAATATTCGTCGTCCAACGAATTCACAGAATCGTCGTCACTACTCCCACATTCATACCTCGGCGTGTCTAACAGCTACAGAACCTCAGCGTCTAATTTTGCTCAATCGGTAGAATAGAAGCCTCAAGAATCTTGCTGCTGTGCAGCAGAATTTTTTAGCACTGTTGTCGGCATGCAATACCAGAGGTACAGTTGTACGTAGAAACGAGCCGTGTCTATACTCTTCAAATTTGGGTATATTGATTTGAAAGCCACTATATAAGGCCTGCCAAATTACGTGAAATTTTTTGATCAAGGTTACGTCACTTCCAGTGATTAGGGTTGAGTGTGGTATTAAAAAAAACGGGGTGCAGTGTTTCCGTCGTTCGTACTTCCATACCCCTGTTTTGGCATATCGACCAAAAGTCCCAACTTGTTGCGGAATCCTTTTTGAATCGATTGTTTGCGAAGTTCGACCTTCGATTTGTCTTCGCCGCGATTGTGCCCTTTCTTAATCTCCAGTTTGTACGATATGTGCAAAAGGCATTAAAAAAAACGTATCTAGGCATGCAAAAATACTACAAAAATACCAGGGCTTTTTGTTTTAAAGTGCTTCATTCCTTTTTTATGAACGTTTTTATATGAGGATTTAAGCCCGAAAAATGAAGTTTTTTTTTCAAACGTGCGCCATTTTGTTTAGAATCAAAATTTTCAAAATCCGGTCCGTATTTTTTTAGAGTATCCATCAGAGATTCAGAAAACATTTACTTTTTTGTACCAGGTCCATTGCTGTTTCCAGGATCTTTTCGCCCGTTTTGCCCTACGCTTCGAGAGAGACCTCCATTTTCTTTATTTTGTTACGTCATTTTTGAAAATTTTCTTTTAAAAAAAATTGGAAGAAAAGTTCAATGTGCATACAATAAATATATGAAAACAGTTTTTTAATTGGACTTTTAGATTTTGTTTAAAAAAATCTAGAAAATGAACTTTTTTCCCCCAGTCTAGAGTGGCCTAACCCCGTAATGAAAAGTGTTACAAAAATTACAATTACAAAAAAAGAGCAAATTTGAGCACCTCCTGATTACGGGGCAATTATTTAGAATCAGTTAAGTAATAAGGGGACCTTAATTCGAGAGTGGGATCTAGTGGGACTTTTTTTTAATGGACATTTAAAGATTAACTTTCAAACCTGGGACTCATAAAAAAGCATATTTTACACGTTACGTTACTCCAAGAGTAACCAAATTAATTTATAATACGACATATTCTTTAAAAATACTTACTTGTATTGGGAGAATCCATGTCGATTGCATTCACTCATGTTCATACGAATAAACTGGCTCGGGATCGCGATCGCTTTGCAGCGCGCGTCGACCCTTCTCGCTGGTGCCAATGAGGGCCCAGAGGGGTTAGACCGTTATAACTGGTTATTTTAAATAGGCCGGGTACCATCCTACGATACTAAAGTGTAAAAAGTCCCTAAATCAAAAATGCATTTTTGGGTATTTTGGCCAGCTTTTCGGCATTTGGGACCACTGTGCGTCGTCGCGTTTATTGAGATTATCGGTGTGTTGCGAGGCAATTGAAATAGAAAAACACA
>CAXAKX010000085.1:0-48949 GCA_963969525.1 Ontholestes murinus | reverse complement strand
CACAGCTCCTAGACTATACGGCTTCATTAAAATCCATAAAGAAAACCAACCAATTCGCCCTGTAGTTTCCTATTCCAACATACCTGCCAAAACTCTATCTTTTGAATTAGCTTCCATCTTTAAATCACTCACCAATTTTTCAGACCCCCATTCCATTAAAAACACATCTGAACTAATTACTAACCTCAATACTAACACACTTGACCCTAATTCTAAACTAGTATCCTTCGACGTAGCTAATATGTTTGCTAACATTCCCCCTAAAGATTGTATAGAATTAATAATTCAACACCTTGATAAAAATAACGTTAATCCCACAGTCAAAATAGAATTTTTAAATATTTTAGAAACCATACTAACACACAATTATTTTTCCTTTAACAATAAATTTTACTTACAAAAATAAGGCCTAGCAATGGGCTCACCCCTTAGTCCCCTATTAGCAGAAATCTTTATGGAACACTTAACTAATATTATCCTCAATTCCCCGTTAGGTAAAAAACACATAAGGTGGTGGTATAGATATGTAGATGATATATTAGCATGCTTCGTAGGTACTGATAGACAAATTTCCAATTTCCTTAATTTTCTTAACTCTCTGCATCCATCAATAAACTTTACTGTAGAAACAGAAACTAACAACACCATTAATTTTTTAGATCTATCCATCTCTAAACTTAATAATACTCTTACATTCGACATCTTTAGAAAACCTACCTTTACTGACACTATAATTCCTAATAATTCCCGACATCCCTTTAAACATAAAATAGCATCATTTAATTTCTTAATTAATAGAGCTCTCAAGTTACCTTTAAGCCCCGAATCATTTCTCAAAGAAATGAGAATTATAAAACAAATGGCCGAAAACAATGGTTACTCGGCTACTTTAATTGATCAGTTATTAAAAAAACACAAATTTAAACAAGTTCAAAAATATATATATACACCACAAAATTCAGAAGACAATAAGCGGTTTCAATGTTTAACTTATTTTGGAATGATTAGCCTAAAGATCAAAAATATATTGGAAAAATGTAACGTTAAAGTAGCATTTAAATGTAATAATAAAATTTCAAACTTAATTTTTAACCCTAAAACTAAAATAGATATGATGAAAAAATCCGGCATTTATAGATTAACTTGCGAATCATGTAAAGGAATTTACATCGGTCAGTCTGGTCGTAATTTTGAAACACGTCTAAAGGAACACGAACGAGCATTTCGATTAAAACATAACAACTCAACTTTTGCTAATCATTTAATAGAAAATAATCATACTTTCGGCAAGGATGTACTTTCAGTAATCCACTTTACGGATAAAGGCCGTAAAATGGATTTACTGGAAGCGCTAGAAATTCATAAAACCAAAATTAATCCCGGTTTTTCCCTTCTTAATGACCAGACTGACCTGATGTACTCTCCTCTTTTCGAAGGCATATAAATAACACCTGTTAATTAATTTTAAGTACTTTATGTTTGATAATGAACAGTGAATGTTCGAAACTATAGTCACAGCAATAAATATTTTATGTGGTAAAACAAAGTTAAAGTGTTTTAATTATCTTATTAAAATGTACCACCAAGTTAACGCCGACATCATTCAAGAATTATTTCAAATTTATTATTTCTGTGTTTTAGAATTCTTCTTCTATATTTAATTAATTACTCACTTAACCCGTCGTCAAAATTTTTTAAACCATCTTGATTAGAATTAAAAACAACAATAATAAATTTTCTGTGAAACAAACCAAGTGTTTTTAATTCTAATCAAGATAATTCTTCTTCTATTAAAGTCGATCATTTCATAATTGTTATGCTTGGTGGAAAGTAAATAATTATGTTTTTATCCATCCATTTTATTGCCAATGATCCTCTTGCAGACCCGCACTCTTCAAATTTCTGGAAACTAATGTCTTCGGCATATTTTTCTGTTACTATTCTGTTTCTTCTATTCCAACAATGTTGATATTTTTGGCGTGAAAATTGTGTATATTCTTCATCAATTACAAAATTTGCTAACTCTATAATACCATTCAATTAATTTGTATTAGTAGTGGATAACGTGTCCTATCCAATATAAATTTTAAATTTACTAGAAAATCCAGAGATTCACACAACTTAAAAAATTTAATACCAAAAAAATTTAGTATTCAGATATTCTATTACACTTCGTATTTTGTGGAGTTAATCCGTTCTCTCTGCATCACGATTATTAGCAAAATGCAAGTACTGAGACAATAATAGATATTGTGATAATGGCATTGTTTGTCGAAATATTGTTGATTTTTTTCATTTCGGACATTATTATGCACAAAGCAAAAAGTGCTCTCTTTTCATATGAATTAGTTTTTTTCCCACTTATCAACAAATTTCTTATTGCAGTATTCTTCATTTTCGATGATTTGTTGATGATATCTATTGGCTTCCAATTCTAACATCTTCCAAAAATCATCATTAAGTATTTCATAGAGTTCATAACTTGTAGGTTTATTTTAGGCACTTCTGAGAAATAATATATAGTAAAGAGAATGGTTGCGACCGTTACTACGTGGTAATCCATACTTACACTGAATTTAAAAATTCACTATGTTTTAACCACAAATAATTATTGTAAAAATATTATATAACGTGTAGGCACAATTATATAAATCTAAACAACAAAGCACGACTCGAGTTTCGACGTTTTATCGTCATTATCAAGTGAATTATAAATTGATGAAATTGTGATTTTATACTAACTATTTTGGGGTGAGGGGAATATACCTGCCGCTAATTGTTTGCGGATTATCTCGGGAGGGTAGTACCAGATTAAAAAGTGGCGAAAAGATTAGTTCGGTCTGCTCATTAAGAAGATTTACTGACGGATTACGGCTCTGTTTGAAAATTTCCAATGACTCCAGGAGATTAAGCTTAGCGCCCTTGTTGCAATTATGCAAGATTTTTAGATTATTTATATCCGGGAATTGGTGTTTGCATTCTAAACAATGATTTGAAAAAGAGGTAGTGTCTTGATTAAGACGAAAAGCACGATGATCTTCGGAAAAACGAGTTGATACACTTCGTCCTGTTTGACCTGCATACACACTATTGCATTCTGAAACAACGGATCTCATACACACCAGATTTTTTAAGTGGATCGACTTTATCTTTAGCATTAAATAGCATGTTTGATAATTTTCCAGGAGGTTTAAACGCTACTTGATGATTCTCTTTTCGAAAAATATTAGCAATCTGTTCGCTGGTTTTTCCAAAGTATGTGAGCGGAATGAACGATGTATTTAAATTAGCTATTTTCGGATATATTAAAACCCTTGTGGTATGATGACGTTTTTTGTTTATTAGGTTTTGAATGAGGTTAGTGGGGAAACCATTGTCACTGGCAATTGAAATTATTTTGTGTGACAACGGGTGATTTGAGACAATGGGATTGTTGAGTTGACGTTAGTAGGCTTCCTGTATATATCAAATTCAATGTTGTTATTTTGGTGAATTAACGTTAAATCCAAAAAGTTAATTTTGTTGTCATTTTCTATTTCGAGAGTAAATTTAATTTTAGGGTGAATGCTGTTAATTAGATTGAGAAACTGATCTAATTGACGTGTTGTGCCACTGAAACACGCTATTACATCATCAACATATCTATACCAGAAGGAAATGTGTTTTTTGGCAAAATCAAGCGAGAAAATCTTTTCTTCGATATTCGACATGAATATTTCAGCTAAGAGAGGACTCAATGGAGATCCCATTGGAAGACCTGTGGTTTGTTGGTAAAATTCATTATTGAATTTGAAATAATTTTGGTTTACACAAGTTTCTAAACATTGATAGAGTTCTGATCTAATCAAGTAATTGCACTGTGATTTATCGAGTAAATTTTGAATAATTTCAAGACATTCTTTGATGGGTATATTGGAGAACATGCTACTAACGTCAAATGATACAAGTTTCGAATTTTTGGGAGTTGTTGTGGATTTGAGCTGTTCGGATAAAGCGAGTGAATTTTTTACTGAATGTTTAGGAGCAAATTTGGTATATTTCTTGAAGAGTTCATTAAGTCTAATTGCTAAATTCCTTGTTACACTGTTAATATATGAAACTACGGGTCGTATAGGAGAATCAGGTTTATGAGTTTTAATGAGACCATAGAGCCTAGGAGGTAAGGGATTTTGATGTACGTTTTTAATTTTTCAAAATCTGAGAACAGCACTGTGATATTTTTGAGAAGATTTCTGATTTGGGTTTGGAATTTTAGGGTGGGATCTTTTTTTAGGGGTGTTAAGTTTTCAGTTGTAATGAAAGCGTTCATTTTATTAATATACTGTTCTCTTTCAAGAATAACTATTGAATTGGATTTATCTGCTTTAGTCAGGACTAAAGAATTTGAGGATATTTTCGATTTAATTGATTTTATCACTGTGGAGTCTTTGGCGGAACTGCGGACATAGGATTTTATATGATCTGCTATATGAGCTCAAATCCACAACAACTCCCAAAAATTCGAAACTTGCATCATTTGACGTTAGTAGCATGTTCTCCAATATACCCATTAAAGAATGTCTTGAAATTATTCAAAATTTACTCGATAAATCACAGTGCAATTACTTGATTAGTTCAGAACTCTATCAATGTTTAGAAACTTGTGTAAACCAAAATTATTTCAAATTCAATAATGAATTTTACCAACAAACCACGGGTCTTCCAATGGAATCTCCATTAAGTCCTCTCTTAGCTGAAATATTCATGTCGAATATTGAAGAAAAGATTTTCTCGCTTGATTTTGCCAAAAAACACATTTCCTTCTGGTATAGATATGTTGATGATGTAATAGCGTGTTTCAGTGGCACAACACGTCAATTAGATCAGTTTCTCAATCTAATTAACAGCATTCACCCTAAAATTAAATTTACTCTCGAAATAGAAAATGACAACAAAATTAACTTTTTGGATTTAACGTTAATTCACCAAAATAACAACATTGAATTTGATATATACAGGAAGCCTACTAACGTCAACTCAACAATCCCATTTGTCTCAAATCACCCGTTGTTACACAAACTAGCTGCATATCACTCAATGATACATAGAGCTTTCTCCATCCCCTTAACTACTGACAGAAGAGCCACAGAATTAAATAAAATAATTTCAATTGCCAGTGACAATGGTTTCCCCACTAACCTCATTCAAAACCTAATAAACAAAAAACATCATCAAACCACAAGAGTTTTAATATATCCGAAAATAGCTAATTTAAATACATCGTTCATTTCGCTCACATACTTTGGAAAAACCAGCGAACAGATTGCTAATATTTTTCGAAAAGAGAATTATCAAGTAGCGTTTAAACCTCCTGGAAAATTATCAAACATGCTATTTAATGCTAAAGATAAAGTCGATCCACTTAAAAAATCTGGTGTGTATGAGATCCGTTGTTCAGAATGCAATAGTGTGTATGTAGGTCAAACAGGATGAAGTGTATCAACTCGTTTTTCCGAACATCATCGTGCTTTTCGTCTTAATCAAGACACTAGCTCTTTTTCAAATCATTGTTTAGAATGCAAACACCAATTCCCGGATATAAATAATCTAAAAATCTTGCATAATTGCAACAAGGGCGCTAAGCTTAATCTCCTGGAGTCATTGGAAATTTTCAAACAGAGCCGTAATCCGTCAGTAAATCTTCTTAATGAGCAGACCGAACTAATCTTTTCGCCACTTTATAATCTGGTACTACCCTCCCGAGATAATCCGCAAACAATTAGCGGCAGGTATATTCCCTCACCCCAAAATAGTTCGTATAAAATCACAATTTCATCAATTTATAATTCACTTGATAATGACGATAAAACGTCGATACTCGAGTCGTGCTTTGTTGTTTAGAATTATATAATTGTGCCTACACGTTATATAATATTTTTACAATAATTATTTGTGGTTAAAACATAGTGAATTTTTCAATTCAGTGTAAATATATAGTAACATTATTAGGTATGTACATCTGCTCAAACCCAGTATTGTGTACTATTTGTAGACGTTTCACCATCCTCATCATCAATACTGCTGATTCGCCTAAAACTCACGTGTGTTGCTCGTTATTTGCCGGCATGACACATGCTACGTTACGAGCCATCCACTTCATTGCCAGTCAAGGGGTTAATTTACAATGTCAAAACAGGATTACCCAGATTATCATACACGGCCTAGGTAGGTCAGAGCAACCTCCTGTCTCCTATTAAGTACCTTCGATGACTTCATTGCTGCCACAGAGAGTTCTACGACTTTAAGCTTGCTCTCAAGGAGAAGGGATTGTAAGCTTCGCCATATACCGCTGACCATTGGCGTGACAACAGCATTGACTTCATCCAATGGCTTTTGCATACATTGGTTCAAAGTCCTAAACTACTGTAGCTGATTCTTGTTTATAAAAGTGATGGTGGCCACCGTTACTATGTAGTAGTTCATAGTAAATAAAGGAAGACTTACTGGCGAGGTGTATCGCAAATTTTTGGAAAACCCTCAGTGTCTGGAGAATTAACTACTAGCAACAAGAAATTCAATGTGGTACACGATGGAGCGTAATTTAGTGTGGTTTCTCAGGGGTTTTATCAGTAACATACGCAGATCGCTGGATTTGACCTCATTCATGGCCTGCTTGATCCCCGGATTTAAAACCCCTGGATTATTTTCTATGTGGCTATCTAAAGCTGTGTTTTTGATTGTTAAAGGGGGGCATTTTAATGCAACGCTAGATTTTGGTGCCAAAATTGAAAGAAAAAAGCAAAAAAGGTACAATACAAAAATTACTACCCAATTCGCCTACCAACGTCAGTCGATTTTTTTTCGAATTACCCCATCCACTCACTATCATTCGATTAAAATTCGCTAGATGACCCCATGCGCTCACTAAGGTGTGGCCTAACTCGAAAGTGCATCAACGCATCCACTGCTGAAGAGATTTGGAGGTGTTTTTTCAACTCCAAATTCTTGTGGATTGCACCAACTTCTTTATCCAGATGATTTAAATAAAATTTAGGCAAGCATTCCTAAGACTCCTGTGCATAGCAGGCGTTCTTCGATCTTCTCATCTGAACTACTTGGTCACCAACAAAACATGACCATAGTTTCCTACGTTACACGGAATGCATCTGGAAGGCGAAGAGAACATCAACCCGAAAAAACTATAAAGACGTATGTGAAAATTGTCTGAATCTTTTTAATATGGATTAATTATTTGTTAATAAACAATAATATATATATACTGCAAATGGTTATAAAATTTTTTTTCGCTATAATTTTTAAGTTTTTATTTTGAGGTCGTTAGACCACTAACGTAAGTATATAGGTGCGCAGAGTCAAGGGTTAATTTGAATTAAGCGTCCGTAAAAACTGTTGTAATAATCTTGTTGATTTAAAAAATATATACATTGTATAGATATAATTGGAAAGTATTTGATTCTATTTGTATTTATATTTATTTTAGAAGATAGAGATAGAAAAGAGGAAATTAGTCTTACCTTCGATGGCAAAGCAATACACGAAGGGATTACCGGTGAAACCGGCCGGGCAGGTGCAGATGGGATAGTTGTCGATCACCTGGCAATGGGCATTATGTGGCATACAAGGTGAAGGGCTGCATGGGTTCTTAGGAATTTCTTCTTCGGCTGTACAGAGAGAAAGTAGAGAAGTTTATTTTCCAGAAAAACATTTCAAATGGAAAAAAATGTTAAATTAAAAATTCATCCTATGTCACATTAACTTAATTTTTACATATAGTTTAGTTTTAAATTTTAAATTGATATTATATTTATTCCTTTTAGACCACAGTATAACTGAGTCTTACAATCATTTAAAAGAAAAATACTTCTGGCTTCTACTTAGAAGTTTTACACATAGACACGTTTTCTTTCCAAAATTCTAAATTTCTTACGATCATCGATTTATTCTCACGATTCAAACAAGCGTATTGGATAAAAAATGGTACCAGCTTAACAGTGTTAAATAAATTAAGACATTACATCTCTCACCATAATATTCCACAAAGAATAGTGTGTGATGAGGGGCGTGAATTTCAAAACAATACTTTCAAAGAATTTTGTAAAATGAATAAAATAGAACTTCACTTTACGACCGTAAATAATCCAAGTTCCAATTCTCCCGTAGAAAGATTTCATTCAACCATATTAGAAAAATTAAGAATTTTAAAACTTAAAAACCCTAACGAAATTTCGTCAAATTTAATGATTTTGGCAGTTTCAATTTATAATCAATCAATTCATTCATCTACTGGATTTTCACCCTTCTACTTGCTATACGGCCCTTATGAAAAAAATCCAGAATTCGATTTAGACATGACTGTTTACGAACAATATAACGAAAAGAGAAAATAAGAAATTTTACCATTTTACGATCAAGTATACCAAAAGAATAAACAATTAGCACAAAACATTTTAGAAAAACGCAACGAAACCCGTAGTGATCCACCTAATGTAGAAAATCGCGACGTTTACGTAAACCGAAACAAGCCTAGCAAAGTTGACCCCAAATACGAAAAAGTAACAGTTGAAAAACAAGAATCGAATAAGATATTTGGAAAAACTCAAAAATACTACATCTCATGTTCAAAAACTGAAACGGCTAAGAAAATCATCTTCTTTACAGATTCCTAATTCTGATGACCGAAGTTCCCCACAATCAAGCCCTTCAGGTCTAACCGATTGATAACAACCGCTATTTTCAAGAACATATCGGACCAATGAAAATTCTTGATCATTACCATAATTTTCTATTTTTTATAAACACAACACAATTAGAAATAGGATTTGAGCAACTACTAGCAAACGCTGAAACCTTACAAAACGAAGCCTCTATCGATAAACTAACTCTTGAAATTCATAAACAACTTTTATTAAACTTTAAAGAAATCGAATTGTTATTAAGAAAATTCAATTATAAATCTAAAAGAGCATTGGTTAGCATTATAGGGAAAGCAATCAAATTCATTACCGGAAATCTTGATGAAGACGATCTACATAATATTAATGACAATTTACAAAAATTACATAACAACCAAAATTCTGAACTAGAGCAAATAAATAAATTAACTACTTTTGCAAATCACTTATCAAAAAGATATTCTTCTGACTTAGAAATTTTAATGTCAAATATAAATAAAACAAAACTCTTTCTTGAAAATCTAAAATACATTGAAGACACCAGAACTCTCTTGCAAAATGAGGTATATCAATCAGAACGTTTATTAAAAACATTACAAATGCTTGAAAGAGCAATCAGTCTGGCATGGAAACAAATACCTGATTTAGAATTATTAAATGTCGATGAACTTTTGAACGTCTAAAATTACTTATTAAAAATGTACAATCCAATGCAATTATTGCCTATTGACAACACTCACTTAATAAAAATTCTAGAATTATCAAAATTAATTGCAATAGGAACAGATGAAGCAATTACGTTTCTACTCAAAATACCCATCCTGAAACCATTCTCTGCAAATTATTCCCAAATCTATCCTATACCTAATTACCAAGATATTGCAATCATTCCACCAAAATCATTTTTAATCGAAATCAATGATTTAAATTACTGGACCAATGAGGACTGCCAAACATTTCATACCATTACCGTGTGTTTACAACAGCCGGAACTAGAAGACTGTATACCATCGAACATTGACAAGTGCCAAACTACAAAAATTGTTAATGACTATCAAATTGTCTCTGTGCTACGAAATAGACAATTATTGAGCCTAATGAAGAAGAAACTAGAAATAATTGAAGATTGTCATGGACAGCTAAATAGAAAATGGATCCAGGGAACAAATATCGTCAGTTCATCTTGCAGAATTATAATGGGCAAATCAATATACGCGAACACTATACCTACATACGAGATACCAATATACCGCATTCCAAACAAAACATTGGAATTTCACCAGGAAACAAAACTTCTGCTGAGGCACCTTAAAAACCAAGCAATTCTCCAACAAGAAGCCGAGGAACTGGAACGGCAATCCATAATATACTGGAAACAATTTATGTTTGCTTCCAAAAATTAATTTAGTCTTATCGAATCGAATTTTAATGCTACTTGAATTTTAGCACCTTAATTTGATACTATGTTAATATAAATAAGTTCAACAATCACACACACACACAATTAATTAAAAATTATTTATAAACCTAACAAAGTAATATATCCAGTATTTAAATATGCGATTGTGGATGCTTTGAAACAGATTTGCAAACATTTAAATTAAATTTACTCACCCGCTAAAGTAACAGAAGTAATTATCATCAAAACTGAAATCACTTTGAAGAAATGCATGATTACACGCTGAAGTGCCACCTGGCAGTATTTAAAATTTGTCGCTTATATAATAAGGTGTTAAGTAGGAATGTTTCCTAATAAAAAATGAATTTTCCTGATGCACACGTTACTGGCTTCTTGCAGCATACTGTTATTACTAATATACTTGGAACGCTTTTTAAATTTGTTGATACTTGTATTGGCATTAATTCTATAGATATTTGCGTTATCAACAAGTGAAATATCATGAATATATTATGTTATTACCATGGATGGAAAGTTTAAAAATATGAGTATTATCTAGTAGAAAAATGCGATATTTATCAATGTTGTTCAGAAATACATACAAACAAACTTCATTCTAATTTGATGGTTCTGAGACATATAAAAACATTTTTTTACTCATTGTTTTCACTGTTTCTTCAATTTTGATTATCTAATGTCTACGCGATAATTTTGACAAGCTATTTTTTTTATTTCATGCTTTAGGTAACCCACTTTTGGGATTTCATATTAAAAAAAATAACTATTGCGCAAAACTACAGATATTCTCAGTGATTCCCATTTATAATAAATACAGTTTTTTTACTTCCAATGAAGGTCATAATTTTTTAATAGGCATTGATTATAAACGTTTTGATGAATATACTGTTGAGTATATCAATATTTTTCTTAACACTGCTATGTTATATTGTATATATGTTTCATTCGTGTATTAGATAAATTATGTAAGTCCCCAAATTGGTGAAAGTTGGGCGCGTTATGACACACGACATATTGTTGTATCGTAAACTAGAAAAATCTGTCTGTCTTATTTACACTTTTCATCAATCTGTAGGTTTTAAATGAGGCACGCATGATCTTTCAAGTCGAGTGAAAGTGAAATGTGTAAAACCAGTGTTGTAAAGCAGATTCTGATGGTGTTAGCAATACCTAATCAAGTAATAGTTTTTTACAGCAAGTAATATATCGATAAACTTTCGTTTCGATAACTGTTGAAAATGCTATTTAGTATTATTCGATGCATTCCACTACACGACACGTGATTTACGACCGGAAGAAAGTTTATTACAATGAGAGTTAATAGATGCTTCTAATGATCTCAAATAATACCGACGATGTTGAATACTTATGTACGCGCTGCTTTTAGAATTTTAAGTATAGATATGCAAATACATCATTAATCACTTTTATTCATATATCAAAATTCAGTACTATGTTATATAGACTGTAATTAAATTACTTTAATAATATAGAGAAATATAAAATATTGATTAAATATCGCGAAATCATTAAATTGATGGCCTTTTAAATAGGTAATTAATTGTATTTACAATCATATATACCAGTTTAACCCGTTTCAAGACGCATCATAGGAAATTCCAATGTAAAATTTTCAATTGCAGTTTGTATCTCTATTATTAAACGAAAATGATCAGAATAAAATTATAATGATTCCTTCACCTACTAACATTATTTTGGAGGTTTTATTTTTGTTTCATATTTAGTTTTCGTCGAAATATAGCTTAAAAAGTGTGAACAAATATTTCTTAATAAAATCCTCAAAATAATAGTTGCTGTGAAAAGTCAGTGCTTGTCATCTAAATTGTATAACACACAAACAAATAATTAAATTAAAAATGAGAACTTACGCCACAAAAGAAAAAGTTCTGTGCTTTTAATAGTCAGAATAAAACATCTATAATTACAGATGGCGAGTTCAAAGGCACAAATTCATTATTCTTGTTGAAACGAGTTAACTAAATGGTACAATAATGGTACAACAAAATAAGACTCTTTTTAGTATTTCTCTTATATTTTGTACCAAATTTCAAAACCGTATCTAGTTAAATTACAATGATTAGACTATTTAAAATTTAGAAAGAATACTTATGTAAAGAATAAACCTAAAGGATTATTTGAAGAAACTATAATAAATAAATAGTTACTTTTCAAAAAATGCCTATTTTTAAATATTTTTTTTTCTGCTCCTTTATGTTTACCGCCTCTATCGATCCACTTGCTTGAAAAAATTAAATTAAAATAATCTTTTACTTGAGCTGCATTATGTGCTGTACATCCATCCTGGCGAAACCATATCTCATTATCAGCGACTACTGTAATTTGATCCGTGATATTATTTTGTAATAAATCCAAATACTTTAATTTGCCTTCAATTCAACTAGGACCAACAACTCTATTTTTAAAATTCTTTCCCATACATGAAGTAGTTGTGGATATTCACTTCTTGATGTTACAATGTGAAGAATTTTTTGAGACCAATTACATTCATCTGTAAAACAATTTATAATTTCACAAAATTTAGATCTTGAATCAGGATCAACTTTTAGCAGATCTTGATGATTTTGGCATTTATAGAATCGGTAACTATGAGCTTTTAGAATTTGATGGATGGTAGTGTGATGGTGTCGGACTCTTACCGACAAAAATTTCTCCTCCGCGATCACTGTTCTGTGACTAGTCCAGGACCAAAAGGTCTTCTGTAGTCTGGTCTCATGCGAATTGATCGCAAAGAGTGGGGGGATCCGGTCGTCCTGAGTATCACTCTCCTCGAAAGAAGCAGTGACACCGAGCGGATTACACGTTTAGAATTTTGCTTTATTTGTAGATACACTGCTACAATTGTTCATCTGCCTGATGAAGCCACAGTGTGGTGAAACAATTGTAGCAGTGTATCTACAAATAAAGCAAAACTCTAAACAGTCGTATTTTTATTTAATAATTCCTAGTTGCGTTTTTCTTGATTTTGATTTCTTCTCTCTAGAGGTTGGCTTCCGGGATGTATGTTAGAGTAAATTGATGTCGGATTCCGAAAACAAAACGAATTGCAGTCCATTGGCGCTCATGATCTTCGAGAACCATATCGAAGAAAGATTTTAATGATTTCTTGCATAACACTCGGTTGTGGCACTTTTGAGAACAAAGAGATTTATTTAGTTAGTTACCAGGTCTTCAACAATAAAGATCGTCGTCGCTCCTTTTCGGGATGTGGCCAAAAATCCAAATAGGTCTGCTTTGAAGGTGTTGTGTGCCTCCTTCTGATTAGCTACTGAAGAGTTTGTAACGTTGGCACGGGATATACTTTTTGATATGTGCGACAACGTCCTTTTTCATTTTCTTCTAACAATACCGGCTTTTTATCCTTATAGAAAGTCGTCTGTACACTGTACTGGGCTGCTATATAGTGAAAGGCGTCTAATACTCACTAAACTTCACTTTTGGGTACTACCTGCTGATTGTCTTCGAATTTACATTTCATACCGTCTTCACAATATGACATATTCTTTGTTGCTCCAATAGTGGGTGTTCTCATTTCCGTTCGGATATTCTAGGTTCAAAATCTGGCATGGGCACCCATTGCTTAAACGAGGCCGTAATTTCGGGACTTAATGAGGTCGCGGGCCGTACTTAAGAAATAAGTAGATAGTACTGAATAAATAGGCGATACAAATTCACACATTTTTTAGAATTATATTATAAAGATAGAAAAATCAAATGAAAATTAATGAGAGACCTAATTTTGAAGCTGAGAAACAAGATGATTAATATTGGGGTCAATATCACTAGTACAAAGGCCCAAATTGTTTTCTAAATTTTACATCTATAAGCCGAGTACGATGCTTAGTTTTATTCATTTTCATAATTGAAAAGAGCTGCTCACATTTGTAGGTGCTTCCGAATGTGCAAATTATTTTTCTTGCGATAACTCTCAGCTGTGGATACTTCTCTTCGGAAAGGTATGTACTGTAAAATACGACTTTAAATATAAGTCCTTTTGAAGCTCGCTCAACTCCATTACACTTATACGGATTTGCAAAAATATTGAAAGTGCTATCCATATTCTTAAAATCGGAAAACCGATCAGTGAATTGCTCTGACAGGAGTTTCAGTTCTTCAGCATAGCGACCGTAGTCAATATTTTTCTGACTGGAAAATGTTACAAAAGGAAAACAGTTTATACTTCTCATGTGTGTTTATCACAAGCGAATTTTGTTTTGAAAAGCTTCAAGATGACTATACAGCTGATTTACCAATTGCCTTTGTTTTTGAAGCTTTAAGTTTAGGTCGTTTAAGTGTCCTGTAATGTCTACCAGGTACGCCAAGTCACAAACCCATGTTGGATCACAAATTTGCGGCAATGGTTTCTTTTCCATTTCCATAAAATCACCTATTTCTTTTCTAAGGTCATTATTTGAAATTTCTCTCGCGGGCCGGATTGAAGCTGGCGGAGGGCCGAATCCGGCGGCCGGGGGTTGTCCATATATGTTCTAAATGATAGCTTCCAGGTTCTCGTCTGTGCGTCAGCCATGTGATTGAATCTCCAAGGTATGTAGTTAATTGTGAGATTATACTGAGCTGAATTAATAGTGCCCACTATCTAAGCTATTTAGGTGCTGACTGTAATTGGACATTCTTCGATGTATTCTTGGAACTCTCTCTAAATAATGGTGTGTCAATTACGTTCTGTAGAGAAATCATTTCTTTCGGACTTCGAAAGGAGAGTCGGTGCGGATTCCTTCTGGAGTTGTTTACTGTCCGAGGTAATAAACTTATATTCTTTACCTTGTTTATTTTTAGATGATACGCATGGAGCTTTTGCTTTTGAAGGAGATCTCTTCTTTAGTGTACAACTACTATTTTTGAGCAGAGCAGCTGTTTTTTCTAGCTCTTCTGCGGTCTGGATGTTAAGGTAGAGTTTTCACATTTAAGTACTCTCTAGAAAAGCTGCAGTCTGTATTACTCGGATTTCTACAATCTGCTGATAGTCTGACAAAAAGAGGTTCTTTCAGAACATATTATTCGAATTGTACTTGCTGTGAAACATCAGCTACAGTTATGTTAACACACTTTGCCTGATTGCAGACGCAAAGGTAGGCTTGCTACCTCTATTAATAATAGCTAAATTGTTATAGATATGAATTCAAATAGTTTCTGTGCTGCACCATACCTTGTTATAGGCATTGGCATCACAGCCCAGGGGGAGGTGTTTATTGCCACTTCTGCACCACTTCGCGAGTCTACTTACCTCTCTTGGTGGTGGTTTGCTTTGATCTCCTAGACAGTAGCAGAGGCCAAGACAACCACCATATTTTTCTTTGTGAGAACTTCTTCTGGGAATTCAGTTAGGTCTCTTGTGTTGAATTCTGGAATGAATGTATAATTAAAGTCTTTCCTTAGCATTAGAACTGCACTTGGAGTAATGCAGTCTGTTTTATGCACCAGACTACAATTGTCTTGGGGTAGGCTCCTCACCTGTCCTTTATTGATCCAATGCTTTTCCAGTAATCTTATTTCAAATTTAACTTTTTTGAATCTCTAATAAAAAAACACTTGCTTTGGACTGATGAATTAAATGCGGCGTATGCCCGTCTTTAGTGTGTTTTATACCTGACTGGTATCAGCCCCTAATCTTTGTGTTTCGAAACTCTTTGTCTTCTATCTGCCCCTATAGATGTGTCAACATTAATCTGGGCAATAAAACCAAGATTTTCTAGACTTGTCACCCGCGACACATGACTCGTCTGCCTTGCTGTTGCCTTCTTCATTATTGTGTCCCTTGACCCAGCGCAGCTCAATACTGTTTGATTGTGCTGCTTGTTTAAGGGTGTTGTGACATTCTTTTACTAGTGTTGATGTGATCTTATGACCACTCACTGCTAGTATTGCTGCCCTACTGTCTGTAAGGATTTGGATATTCCTATCACAGATGTCACGGCATTGGATGATGCCAGATCCAGATCCAGATAATACAGTTTCAATGGCAAGACTTCATAGTGTCATAATTCACTTCAATGGAACCGGATATTTTATAAAAATTCTTTAATAAAGGCTAGGTACACAACAGGAAGGTAAATATTATTAAATAATTAAAGAAAGTATAATACAATGGAATAACAGCCCCGCAGCAATAGTTATCTTGCGTTATATAAAACGAAACCTGCGAGACTATTACTTATCTCAATATGGGATTTATGTGATTTGATAAATAAACAAGATATACTTTCTCATCAGTCTTATTTAATTCTTACTAGAAATATTAGGAATAATCGTGGATAAAGGCATTCGAAAGTAGTGTAGTGTAGATTTGCTTGTATCATATTTTTTAAATGCTGAATTGATTGATAAAGTTATAGGATTAATAATTTTATGGTAACTTAAGGGACAGCAGACTTCATATGCAACAATTGCCCTATTAATCTGGGAAATAAACACGACCTAAAACAGGCTTAATGTCGTCACTATAATAAAACATAATAATACAAGGATGCTGGTTTTATGAATTGTAGATACTGATGGAGCCTCAAATAATATTAAGGATACAGGTGAAAGTCTTTCTGTGAGTGAGGCTCACAAAATTAGAAATTTCTAAAGAAGATTACATTCCCATTAAAGACGACCTTGACGCAAATAGATAAAGAAAATATAACAACAATCTAAGAAAGTATAAGCAGAAAGTATGAATTGGATATAGAAGTATACGCGAAAAACATTCAGTGAAAATTTTCTATAGAGGTTTTTCTATAAGGGTATTTCCCAAACAGATCAATTAGAAGCTGAGAGGCTTCAAACAGATAATAACAAAATATAGCAATATCGTGAGAAAATCTTTAAGATGCACGATATAAATTTTGCTTATGTGTAAAAAAAAAACTTTGCAGATGCAGATCTTAAGCTCAAATAAGAAAATAGAAAAGGGAGAAGTATTACATTTCTAACAACACTTCTTTTGAGAAAACTAGATCTTAACTGGAACTAAAAAAGTCTAAGAAGAGAAAATGGAGCAAATCGAGAGAAAATCTTTGTGACGTACAATGTTAATTTGGCTTATTGTAAGATCAATTGAAAATAGATAAAATGAAGGAGTATAATTTTTGTAGAACTTCGTTTGAGAAATAGTGCTTCTTGTGTACGATCATGAGAGCGGAAACTAAATAGAATAGCTATCATAATAAGTAGATTATCTTTTTTAAGTCAACAACTGAGGGTGTACGAAGAATAGATAATAGAAGAATATATAAATAAGAGTAGACATTTAGCTATTACCGGAGATCCAATTTATGAAAAACTAAAGAATATATTTAAGAACTTTTTATAAGACGTGATTCCAGATTTTTAATAGAACAGTGACTACTAAAGAAGTAAGTATCAGTCACTTACTGCACTTCTGAATGCAGTATATGAGGGTTAATTAATAAGTATTCGTTTTAGGAATGAAGAGGCAACTTTTCACGTATTTTATCTATTTTTCAACGAAAAAGTAGTAGTAGTAGTAGTAGTATAATACGCGTTTCCCAACGTTTCTGTTTTTTGCAATTTCTAAAAATTTATAACACTTTTCAGTCAAAATACGCTTCTGTCTCGACAATAAACTTTTCGTTCGAGTTGATTTTTTTCCTTCTATCCAGGTTTTCATGTTAAGGAATAGAAAAAAAAATGCAGGGAGTCGAGTAGTGTGGGCACAGCAGCAATTCGTAGTGCAGTTCATGAAATTTAGCAGTGACAATTCAGGATAAATGTGCTGGTGCGTTTTCAAGGTCAAAAAGCACTTTTTTCTTAGCCACATGGGGCCGTGACGAATAATTTACTATATTATTACTCCATGATTATTCTTCCTTTTCTTTCTTTCATAAGTAATCGCGTTACCCTTTAGGTCGAGACCTTACACTTGCTTAACTTATTATGTGTAATATTAATTACCGTTCCGCACAACACGCCTACAGCTTCTGCTAACCACTTCTTCCGGCAGTCAATATTACGGGTTTCATAGATTGTGAATCATGGACATCAGCATCCCTTAATTTGTTTCTATCCAAAAATTAAAAAAATCGATTTCGGTTTTATCGGCACGAAGCTAACCTATGAATCAGTCTAAAATTTAGTATGGTGTCGTCTAACAACTTTCTATACGAGGGTCGATCAATAAGTGCCTGTGAGTGAAGATATGTAGTAAGTGTTAGTGTTTTTATTTTCCAAGTGTATAAAATAAATCTTCACGTAACTCAAGAACAAATTTCTATATGAAAATGGCTTGTAATTGTATTGTTTACTACATGACATATTAAAATCCAATTTAATTCCAAAAGAAGACATTAAACAATATCTTGAATTAACAAAAACAGTAATGGATTCTAATATTTTTGAATTTAATAACAAATATTACCAACAAACCGTTGGTACAGCAATGGGTAACCCTTTATTTCCATTTCTAGCAAACATTTTTCTTGATCAATTTGAAAATCAAGCTAAAGCATCAATTAACAATTTTCCGAGAATTTGGTATCGTTATGTCGACGACGTGTTTTCTATTGTAAAAAAGGATGAGAATTTAGATAATCTTTTACCAGAATTAAATAACCAATATAACTCAATTAATTTCACTAGCGAGCTAGAAAACAATGACAAAGTACCTTTTCTTGATTTAGTTATTTTTAGATTAAACAATAGATTAGAATTTGACATTCATAGAAAGGACACATAAAATGGCTGCTTTCAACTCTATGATATATAGAGCTATAAAACTTCCACTGTCTAATATAAACAGAGAAAAAGAATTAAATTTTATATTACAAATAGCAGAATCTCTAAAATATAGGAAAAACGTCATTCAAAAATTAATTAACAAACACGCAAATAGACACAAAATACTATCAATAACAAGCTTAAAACAAAATACAGAAAATACACAGAAAAATATGTTAAATTAATATATACCCCCTTTTTTGAACAGAAATTAAACAAATTATATTAAAAAATTTAACCTGCGTCCGGCATTGTATACAAATACCAAATTAAAATCTTTATTAGGAAACACATTCAATAAAATCGACGATATTCACAAATCAGGAATTTATTCTATTAATTGCAATAATTGCAATAAAGTTTATATAGGTCAGACACAAAGAAATTTAAAAACCAGATTTAAAGAACATATTCAACACATTAAAAATCAGGCTCCCGAAAAACCAGCTGTTGCTAATCATACCATAACGACAGGCCATCAATTTTCGATAAACAGTACAAAAATATTAAAACAATCTACAGACTATAAATTAAATATGTTGGAGGCGATTGAAATGAAGAAATATAAAAATAAACTTTTGAATTTTGATTTGTCGCCATTAAATAATCCTTTGTTAGACTTAATACCTACAATTAGCCCCGACTAACCCAAATGTAAACCCCTTCTCGGTAATTCCTTAATCCACGTTTTTTCCCAATAATCCCTTTAGATATAAATACGCCACTCACTTTGTTAAAAACTAGTTATAAGCTATTGATAATGAGTACATAGTACTCGAAATGTACATCTAGCAAAATAAAATTAAATTGTGAAGAAAATTTTAGTGTTTTTATTTTCCAAGTGTATATGTAGTACTGCTAATGTCTATACACACGGGTACTTATTGATCGGCCCTCGTATAGAGGCGATAAAATTGCACGAGACTAGCTGAAGTCAGCCTTCATTCTTATAACAAAAAACGTAAATGCAAATATCAATGAAGAATTTAGAGTCTAATAATCAACATTAGTTATATTACTTAAAATAGTGCACTAATGAAGTCAAGCAGACTGTGAAATTAATCTAGAAGACCACAAGACCTTGTTGGGATTCCTGTAAGAGAGATAAATGATTTGGAATTAAAAAAAAATGATTCGATCACTAAGTAGCTATTTTTAAGGATGAGGATGTAGAAAAAATACAAATAATAATATCAATTCGGAGTAAGATAAAGATAGTTGCTGCCACCACTATTATTTAATAATATACTCGAAGGTCATATTCCATAGAACTATGAACATTAGTTATAATTAATTAATTAATTATTAATACCTTCATAATATCTGATGATAATTTGAAAATATGGATTTAACAAGGAAATACAAGAAAGCTGAGAGCTAGTATTAAGTATTTTAGAAATACAGTCTAGGTGAATCGCTAAAATTGTAAGTAGAGTACTTAACTGAAAATCAATATTATTAAATTCGATACTTGTTTTACTACATTCTTGATAGAACCAAATTTCCATATTGGGAGAAGTAATACACTTGTTATGTTCTATTTGTTTATGTATTTATGACACGAGTTTCCGTACTTACGGATCATTCTCAAAGTTAAAACAGTTTTAACTGGAACATAACAAGTGTATTACTTCTCCCAATATCCATATTATTGATTGATTTTCAAATTTTTATTTAACTTAATGAATACTCTTCACCTGGAGAAGCCACAGTATAGCAAAATATAGAGTATGAACCAATTGAAATTAATATACGGAACAATATTAAAAAAAATATAATAGTATATCACCAAAGTTTTAAGTCTATAAGGAAATGCGATATCTTAAGCAAATCACTAACATATCTTAAAAAGTATACATTTAAAATAAAAATTTCTAATAGTACCGCAGCATATCAAAATTAACTTATATCATGTAACTACTACATTCATCAAATACTAGACCTAATCAAATAGACATTATCCATGGCCAACATCTTCCTTCATGCAGTTAAATATTTACTCACCACGACATGTGAATTGCCTCGTAACGCTTATTAATTCCGAATGCATCTTTCCAATATCGATATTAATGTAGCGGAAACTTGTTCTTAACAACTTTCTTTGAGTGTACATCGTACCGTTAAGCACCCAGTTTTTTTAACGTTTTCGTGTTTACTCCGATCACGAAAATGGCGAGAATTCACCTTACATCACGCAATCTGTAACATGCACCTGAGAGGAATTAGAGAGGAAGCTTTTCATTCAGCACGACCACAAAACCATCTCAATTACATGTTCTAATTATATAATAGCTATTATTGTGTTTTAAATTGTTAAATGATATGCTGTCAAAGGAATAACCGTGATTTGTAAAGGATATTGTATTGTACTTAATCTTTATTTAACATGCGTTACATAAATAAATATATAATTATACTAACAACGTAAGATAAAATATATACAAATAATTTTGCATGTAGAACTTTTATATTGGATTTTATAAACTAATTTAGGATATGTATTCACTATAATTTTCTGTATGTAATATAGAATGTTAATACATGCAAAGCTATTTCTAGATTATTTATTTATTTTGTAATAAGCCAATATTATCATCTAGGCTAAGCAAACATTTTAAGTGAAACCATTGTTTTGTTAATATCAGCGAACACGATGTCTAGCATACATTCTGATTATTCTCCTCATACTTATTTATATAAGAAGTGATCTTTGGCATTTTGATGATCGCGATTATAGCTATAATCTAATTGTTCAGCAATTACTACAGCAGAGCTTCAAGAGAAAGACCAACCTTTAAAAACTCTTTATTTAAAAATAGTCATTACTTCTGGCATTATCCAATCTTCTGCTATACATTTTTCTAGATAACGGATTTTTGTAATCTTTGGAAACCTGAAGTAAATAGTTCTTTCAAAATACGGAGTTAGGTGATTACAATGGCAAACACTTGATTTGCCTCAAAATGTTGTCTTTTAATCTGATATTCTATAATTTGCTATTACCTCGTCGTTATTGTTGATTAAATAACCCTACCATACCTCAATCTTGTAACTCACCTTTACATTATAGTGTTTTTTTTTTCGATTGCTGTCTCGTTAAATATTTGTCCGCTTATGAATTTGGTTCATTATTATTTTTGCGGCTTCTACTTCGTTATACATGTTTGAGTATAGATAAAAAACACTTTGTAACTTTGTTTGTATAACACTATTTATTTTCTGTTTACTATAGTTTCGGCAAATTGTATGTTTTGATAATGGCACGTTGAGATGCCGAAACTATAGTAAACAGAAAATAAATAGTGTTAAACAAATTGTTTTTTCTTATAATTTTGTTCATTCTCCATCTTAAATCATGTACAATATTTTCCTCTTCTTCTATAGGTTGACAGTTGGACTTCAAATCAAAAACAGGATGTAGTTCTTGATATATTGATAGGCAAGCAAAACAATTAAAGATACAAATCCTAGTTTATTTGATGATCACTATATCGATTGGTGGTTGTCTTAATTCTCTCTGCCATTCCATCTAATTATGAGTGTAAAAGTTATCCTTATCATTTCCAAGAAAGCACTGAAATAGCATATTCCCTCCTTAATTAATCTTGGTTTTATTATTGAATTAATGTCCCTGTAATCCATGCAACATTGTGATGTTACTTAGGTTCCTTCACTTGCTAATGCTTACTTTTAAGAATAAATTTCAACTATTTATAAACAACAAAAATAATCTGTCTATTCGAGGTAGTGTCACTATTTTTTATATGTATATTAATAAGATGATAATCAACCCAAAGGTAAGTCGATCCAAATGGAAGTGATCTATCCCGCCTTCTGCCATCCAAAATTTGTGTATTTTATTAAGAAAACACTGAAGTAAAATATTTAAATAAAATAAATAAATATAACTTAACTAATGTGTTAAGGTAGTATCCTTCATAGTTGCCGTAAAATCTATTTATTCCGGATATTTTAGGTCATTGTGAATCTCTTACATCATTTGAGGATTTCTACTCCTAGAAATAAAAATCTGCTTTTGTCGTGTGTGCACATTTCTAATGTTTCACTAGTAATTTATTTTTCTTATTACTAAAGAATGCTTCTAAGTTACCTAAGATTTTGATTTTGGCGAATATTTTGAAATTTCTGTTTTCAATTTTTTAGCTTAGAATGTAACCATTTTTAGGGTTTGACTGGACTATATTCTAATCACATTCTAGAGTTGTTTGTACTACCTAATTATTTTTTATTCTGCGTTTCTGTAATATTTCCAATGATTCGAGCATTTACATAATATAAAGTATCGACGCTTCTATAAATCTTCCCAGCACGGTGTTTACTTCACTGGACAATGTCCTCTAAGAAAACAAGTAACTAGTCATATCTCGCTTTTAGTGAGGTGCAAGAGCTGCTTGGTGAGAGATCTATAAACAATTTAGATTGCCACTGGCCTGGTGTGTTTATCTAGTGCATAGTTTAGCACATTTTTCCCACTGTTGGACCACGCATATCCTATGTGCCTTTGATAGTCCATCTGAAGGCTTTGGTCCGATCATGATATTGGCAAGTACATCGACATGTTCGTTACCTTTTATAGTGGCGTGGACTGGTACTCATATTAGTGTGAACTTGTTGCCCTTGGCTAATTGATTTAGAACCTTTTTACAGCTCTAAGTAATATTAGAATTGAAGCTGCACGCTTTGAGGTTCGTAAGAGCAGCCCGAATGCTAACTTTTTAGCCTGTAAGACTGTTGGGCCATATCCGAGTGGAATTGATTCTCTGTATTTAGGCCCATATATGTCTATGCCAGAATCCACCTCCGTTTTTGATGCACGGTGCCCAGAATACACACAGATCAGATGGTGGAATTAATCTCGGATTAACTCATTCCCGAGCCCTAAATATTGATTTAGAAGCCGAACACGAAAGAACTATTGTTTGAAAACAATAAACTCTATTTACGCTACTTATACTTTTTTTTCAGTACGCCTTCATCTTGGTGGGATGAAAGTGGAAATGGACGTCTTGCAGAGTTTTACAGAACCCAGCCCCTTTGTATAGTATGCCGACAAACATGCAATCAAAAAATTTCCCACGATATCCTTCCCAGAAAACACACAATAAAAGTAATAGAATTGCTTTGTAAAAATTATAGAATAATACATTCGAAGGGCTAAATATAATAATCGCACTAACATCAGACTAAGCTTCCATCTTATGCTGTTCCATCTTCGAATGAGGTATTTTTTTTTATAGTTTCCACATTGATCCGAGCCGTGAAACCAAGATTCACGAACAGCGACCATTCTGATATGTGAGACCAAATAGATCTGGCATCGTTAGCCTTAGTGCGGGCCGTAAGCCACAATACTACAGTCAGGCAGGTGTAGGGTAGAAAATGTTTGTGCCCCCTATCCTTCGAAACATACTAGACTCGGGGGGCGAATAAGGCCAAGATAGGCCGAAGTGTTTGTCCAAGAGAGGACACCGGATCATAGGCAGAGCAAATAGTCACTCTATTGAAGGGGAACCCCTACTACAGATTGTAATGGATCCCAAAATCTCTTGATTAGTGGCTTACACCCTATTGGGGTCATCCTAGTGGTTCATCGGTGGTAGGATACTCAAATAACCAAAGAAGCATAACCTACTAAAGTCCCACAGGGGGGTGTGGAAAATATCCTAATGGCGTACTGTAATCTAGTGTTCCAGCATTAAACATCTCTTACTTATGACAAGTAATCTTCTGTGATCATATTCCATCTACACAGATGCCCTACTTCTAGTGATGTTATCAATTTTAATTTGCATGTGACACTGAGTTCTTGTAACTTGTTTTTATAAACCGCTTTTGATCGGTCTGTATTATTTTTTTAACTATTTATGGAATACATTCTTTACACATTAATTACAAAACAAATCTGGATGGTTACCATATTTAATAAAGTAGGGATTAATATTAAAATTCTATAGAACTTACAAAACTTATTGAAAATGTATTTGTTTATAAACACGTTAAGTAACGTCTCCCATTTATGTATGAAAAATTATATCCTCAATATGACCCTCAAGGCATCGCGACAAGGAGCAATGCGTTCATTGAAGTTCTCGATGACGCGTTCACAAACATCTCGTGGGATGCAGTGAATAACCCTTTGAACTTCATCCTTAAATTGTTGTATTGTTTGTGATTTGTTCAGGTACACTCTTAAATTCAGCAAACCCCACAAAAAGTCACAAAAGATAATTTTTTGGAGAAACTTTTCATTCAGCAGAATAATCGTTTCAATTTCTGTAGTTCTCTTTATTGATGTGACCACTAAGGTGGAAGTGCGCCTCATCTGAGAAAATTATTCTTTTTGCGAAATTATTGTTCTTCGCTTGTCGAGCCAAGACCCACTGAGCAAATCTATGTCTAATTGAATGATCTGCAGGCTTCAACTTATGTGTAAGTTGAATCTTGTACGCATACATTTTCAGATCTTTTGAAACGATTGCATCGCATATATTTCTTTATATACTGTATCATATTAAGAGCGGCTTATGGGATATCTTGTATTTAAAAGCGATCTTGAGTCTTTTTTCTGGTGAGACAGCGTGTCAAATAATTTAATTGGTCGAGCCAGTATTCCTACTTAACTTGTTTCGCCTTTTATATTCTTATTATTGACCATACCATATTTCCAAATGTTTTATTAATATGTACCCACATTTCGATTTACTTTGTGCCAATGTTAATATTATAGCCATTTCTTCTACTTTCCATTCATTTTTTGATAAGCCTAAGAAAATAGTTTACCACTGGAATGACGTAATTACGTTTTCTTCTTGAGGAAAAGATAATAACCTATTTAACTTGATTTAATTTTTTCTATCTTCCTCTAAATTTCCGCCATTGCCTGTTCTCCAGCCTTATATATTTTCTAGTTTTAAGGAAGGAGGTTAGATAGGATTTTCGGGTTAGAGAATATTGAATGAAGTCACATCAATTGTAATTTTACCATCTATATATTTGTAATGGAAGACGCACACACGCACACCACATGATCAAATCTTCTCTCGAAAAATTGATCCCACGGTTGGGATTCGAACCCGGCGCCTATGAGCTTTACGCACTAGGGCAGAGTGGCTCCTATTTTCCACTTCTTTCTGTCTTAAGTTCCTTAAAACCTTTTTTAAACTGTATTACCTTTTAATAATTTTTCTTCAAATTTTATATGTGAAAACTGTGCCAAAGGCTTATAACTTCTATTATATTTGAAATTTTCATATACAGAAGTCCTTGTTTTATACATAATTTCTAGGGAAATTTGCATTGTGAGTACAGGCTGATTTATAACCTAAAATATAACGGGTTTATAAATAATTGCTTTAATACCTATACATTAAAATCATTTATTTTAAAACCACTCTCTGGTAAATCATTAAGGTGAAATTCAAAGTAAAAATAACAATGACTTTTATAACCAGCAATAAAAAAATATCAATTAACAATGAACGTAATAAAAGTGAAATAAAAACATAGAAATCGTTAAAATTCTGTACCGCATTTAACCTTAATATTCGCAATATTTACAATGCGTGACGTTAATATGGCCTTCAAAACTAGTAAAAATTATGTATTGTATTGTATTGTATTTAACTTTATCTGTTATTACTTAAAAGCAACTATAAATAATTTAAATATTTGACGATTATATTTATAGTTAAATAATCTACACAGATAAATATGTTTTTGAAATATTAATTAAGTCTAGTTATTTGTTCTATTGGGTAAATGTGTAATTAATTAATTTAGGGTTTTACAAGGATTACTAGTAATCCTTTTAAAACCCTTTGAGAATGATCGTGTGATCGAAACTAGTTAGGGAAGTGAAATAAATTAAAATTTGTGAAACAAATAAAACCAAGTGAAATTATTTAATTACACATTTGCCCAATCGCTACAATATGTTTCACCAAGTGATAGATGAATCAAAAGTTCGAAGTTTAGTTATTTATTTATCAGTTACGCAATATTGTGGTCATCAAAATTAATCTTTTATTAACAACTTTTTTAACTTGTAATTTGCTATTACTTGCGTTTATTAATATATCGCTAGTTAAGTAAATATGTATTAATATTAAAGTATATTATAAATATAGCGACTATTTTACGGAGACTCTTTAAAAAATCTGTTATTTTTTTGTTCTGATTTAAGTTAATTGGACATAGATTAAGTAAATTTTGGTTGCCAAATGCGAATGCACCTTTCATTAAAATTAGTGTAGATCTATAAATGATTGCTACTATTTGAATTATATTTATTGGTTTTAATTTCGCTTCGGCTGCGTAATTGATTTAAGTATGAAATTTCATTTACCACTTAGTCTCGATAATTTAATATACATTTTCTGATGTTAATCAGTTAGATTAGAAGGTACTCTTAATGTAAATGCATAAAATGTATATTAAATAATATATTTAAATCGAGCATCTTATTTAAATTAAATTTCCTTTTTACTTAAGCATTTTTTCTATTAACCCTATTTTTTCACAAGTACAAAAAATATTTTTTCTTATGTTTATTAAAAGGATTGTCGTGGTTCCCATTTACCATACAATTCATCAACCCAATCATAAAGTTTAGTGGCATCTCGGTCTGGAATATGTTCTAGTTTGTCCCAATCCTCAGGTATTGTGTCATCTGGATCATAAATCATGGCACCGTCATTTCGATTTTTCGATTTCTTTAATCATCTTTGAAGGAGATCCCAGTCAGATTTCAAGTCACCACTTTCAACTTTCTCTCCATCAATTTCTACTTCATAGGTCTTGTTAGATCTTGCTACAAGAAAATATTTGCTATACACACTTAATTCACTTAATAAAATGAAGTCAATCTGATGTCGTTGATTGGTGGGATACCCAGATTAAGTCTGGTGTAATGTTTTTCCAGTGGCACTAGTAAATCTATTTTTAATTTGTTTTAGAAGAATGAAAAACTGAAAATATATCTTCGATAAAAAAAGCTTCCCATTAAGTGTTTTGTAAATTTGGTTTTTCCGATTAAATAAGTTGAAAAATGAAAAAAAATCCTCCACTTTCATTTCTTCTTTAAAAATTAGTGAGTTGAGGGAAGTGAGGGTTATAGAGGTCATTTAAAAATGAAAAATGACTTGGTATGTGCGTAAAATAATATCAATGTACAATTTACTGATTTAGCTGACTACCACATCAAGCCAAATTACACTCCATACTTTTATATCTCCTATCTAATATTCCCATGTCTGGCCAAGTTCTAATCTACTCTCTACATCCTCCAGTAATAACATAAAAGAGTAAAACAATGTTTTCAAATAATTTTGAATGAAGATGGTAACTGTGTGAATCAAAAAAGACAAATACAACAAAATATGATGATGTCCTGACGATACGGTTATGTCAATAACATAGCAATTAATGTAATTAAAAAATCATAAATATTATTGAAAACATTCTGTAGAATGAGTTTTAATTGCTATAATTTTGAAATCAAATTTTATTAATTTATAATTGTTCATTGTTAACTTAGCTTAGGTTTATTAATTATGGCTCCAGAAAAAATATCAGTTTTTGACCTTATCCTTGTACCGTTTAGAAAGTGGTAGATATATGACGATAAATTTGGAAAGTTTATTGGGTGAGAAAGCACTTTAAATCCTCGTCTAGCTTCTGTTTGTTCTGGATTGCGCTGTGTAGTCAGACAATGTCATGTTAAAACAATGCACCTTTGCGATTGGTTAATTCTGATTTATTGTTTTCCCAAATTTGTGCATTTAATCGCAATCATACATTAACAATTAGAGATTAGAGATTGTTGAACTCGCAATACAAATTCTAGGCTCCATAGGAACAATACCAATAAAGATCTGTTTAAGACTAAAAAAGCCATAACACAACGTAGCTACTTAAATAGAAGCGAAACGTAACCAACAATATAACCTTATATTATTGGAACCTAAACAAACGGTTAAAACTAAATAAAAAAGGTAAAACAGTACAATTCGAAACTCATAATAGAGGAAACTGTATGATGTAATTGTAAAATGAAAATATTGAGCAAGAATAAAAATAAGGAATATACGCGTCGGAAACAAAAATAATGTTATAGTAGAAAACAAAAATGGCAAAAATGGCATCAAATGCTAACATCCAATATAAAAGATAAATAATTAGAAATTATGGATTCGAAGATTTTTCAAAAACCACAGACGACACATATTGAAGAAGAACTTACAGGGTACATTATAAAAGTAATACGTATTTTCTAGGAAATATATTTTTAATGATCGTACCCTTACAAATTCTTAAAATTCTTCAAAATACTCTCTTACAGTATCATTACACTTGCAGAAATGTATCTTCCATGGTTGGACCCTCCTCGACGCGAATGTGTTTTGGGAATTTTTGAACTTGCTCTTAGATATTTAATCCGTTAAGCTCTCTCTTCAGTCGGGGAAACAAAAAACGCGACGCGGCGTTTCAATATCTCTTTACCAGTAGGTAAAAGGCTAAGTTGACAGTTTCTCCCTGTAGTACAAACTCAAAATAGACGATTCCTAGGACGTCAAAAAAACGTTGTGCGTACAGAAAGGGGTTTCATTTACGTTCTCCTCCCGACCTTTTTTGATCGTTTTGAGCCATCACCCGGACCGTGACTTTGCAATGCATTCAAGTCATTCTTGAACTTCTATGTAAACATCTGGAATGTCTCGGTTGCATTTTTTCAACTTAATTGTTTTTCCACCAGACTGCTTAGAATAAACTGGGAACTGGCTGCATTGGAAGGGCAGACCCTTCACCCCATTTCCCAATCCGATTTACCTCGTTTCGATAGTCGCTACACAATAAAATCAAGCGCATTACTTTCATAATAGTCCCTGTATGAAGAACAACATATGTCTAAAGGAAGACCAAGTTAATACAGATATGGTAAAACTGGGAGGATAAGCAATAAGAATACGTTTACTTAGACTAGGATGATCTTCCATTTTAAACACTTTTGGTTATATTTTATGTTTTCAATGGCTTGTCAATATTTTAATCCTAATTCGCCACACTATTACGCCTGTTCTGGTACACTAACATTATTTGACACAGTTGAATGGTGATTTAGACAATTAACACGTTCGCCGCCAAGCGAATATTTCACATAAGTGCTGTTTTGAATCCCGCGTGACTGCCGGCGGTCATAGCTAATATAAGGAATAACTACAAATTATTTCCCCGGCGTGGAGGAAACGACGACTATATGACCGCCGGCGGTACATGTGGCGGTGAACGTGTTAATCAATCTTTACTATTTATAAACACAATGCGTCCAAATATATATACTTTATAAAGAAATATATAGAAACCTACTTTTACCGACTATAATATCTGAAAACTCAAGAACATAAAAGAAACAGCTTCAATTCGCACAGTGTTTTCCTTACTTAGAGACAAATAGAAATACAAATTTTGGCACACAATTTTAACCATTAAATGATAACAGTTTATTAAAATTCGAAATAAAAAAACAGAAATTTACTTTACTTCTTTACTTTTCATGGCATTGATTCTAGCAGGTAGTCGATATAATAACCTGTAATTCGTACTAAAGAGCTTGCAGCATCTATGGAGGATGCTGTAAATTCGTTAGTCTTCTCATTCATACTCAATGGAAAATGATGAGGAGATCGGGTTGGTCATGGCAATATATAGACCTTGTCCTCCACAAATCGGTGAAAAAAATATGGGAACAGGCACTGTATTCCTGAAAATATAGGTATTCGAGCTCCTGAAGAAACATAAACCTCATCCATATATTACTTGCGTTAAATTCCAAACGAGATTTGTATAGTGCCCAATATAATTAAACTCTACAGTGTGATGCACAGACCTTTCAAGAGATAATTTCATGTTGCGGCGTTTACTACGTCTTCTTCTGACCCATACATGGCCACCATGCATCTCCAAACAAAATAACGATTTATCACTAAACACCCTCCTATGCCAATCTAGATTCTAGAGCAGTCGTAACCGTTATTGATTGCAATCCGAAACTTTGTTTCTGTGGTAAACCGTTTATAGGATTACAAGAGCTAATCATAGAACGGCAACTGATTTGGTACTAGAGAATCGACCTTTTGTTGTCATAAGTCGGAGATGGCGGTCTTGAACCTCGTGTGTTCTCCTTTATCTCACGGTTCCTCGTTTGGGTAATTTCTGACCCTCTTTGGGCCATGTCTGACAGCAGCATATGGTGGTGGATTGCTTAAGGAACTCTAGTCACTTTTAAATCCATTAAATAAATTGAATAAAATTTTGCAAAATATACACCTGGTAAAATTATTAGAAAATACTGAAAAACCTGTCAAATAAGTCTTACCACTTGATTCTAATAAACAAATTTAATATTTTAATAGTTTAATCTTAACTCTTCTTAGTGTCGCGATTTCCATGTCAGTGGATAAACATTAGTCATTTCTTACTACAGTTTCTTGGCTACAAACTATTTGTTTACTTCAAAAGACTAACTAATAAATCTTAAGTATCTTAAGTCTTAAAATGTTTTATGGTAGACTAGGAACTATTCTCGGAGCTTCCTTGAACGTTAATTAGTTGCCTAAATATTAAAATATTTTTTTCCCTAATATATTTTGTTGGCCATAATTTTATTAATTTGGTTGGAGTCCAGATAACTTGGTAATTAAAATAACATCTTTACCTGATACCCCCAGCTAGAACTTTAGAAGCTCTGTGAACAGGAATAAGTAGACCCCCTTGTTGGCTAACAAGATGATATACTAAAATCTGATAAAAAAGGAAATCATTATAATTATGTGGTTTTGAATACTAATCTCAGCAAAGTAGAAAAATAGAAATGTATAGGTATGAATGAAAAAATAAAAGGTGTGACCAGGTATTTCTAAAAAATAAACAGTACCAAAACACCTACTTTACAGATGTAAGATTTGTAAGATTTTTTTTCAAAAAACACATTACCACGTTTTCCCTCTGCTTCATTAATTTAAATAGTTTTAGTTTGTTTTTATATAATAATTAATTTAATTTTAACACGTAATAAAACTTATATATGTTTAAATATATATCATATTTATCAATTATAAAGTTATAAATTAAATAGATCATTAAATGTACACATTAACTCGAAATGACTAATTCAAATTGCTATTGGAATGTCTGCCCGATGAAAATTCCGACATAATTGAAATATTGAGGACATAAAAAGTCCTACTTTTGAATAACCGGATTTAAATATTTGTTAATATTATAATAATTAAATAAATCGAAATTCATTTGCTTCACTTATTATAATATAATACGTGAAGTTAGTAAATTTTGATTTATCTCATTGTAATATAAAATATTTATATGTAGTTTTGTAATGTATTAATATAGTTATTTTTTTATTATAGGTGTAATATTAATTCAAACCTACGGATAATCCCATGATTTATATACTTGAGCAATAAAACAAATGATTTCCATTGTCGTTTCGTTTTCCGCGCGTTCTCTCAAACTCTCACTTTTGTTTGGAAGCCGCCTTCATTGAAAAACATGTTCAAGAATACCATAGATGGTCTGCCTATCTTTCATCAGATGTTATAATACGACTTTAAGAGAAACTTGAATAATATTACTTTCTTGCAGTGAATAACATGTTAATATATGATTTTTATATATTTTTGAAGTAAACGAATTGTGTATGTGATAATAAAATATATAAGTCCTTTACATTATAGAAAATTCACTAATAAATAAAAAAAAACACGAAAATATTTTCGTGTTTTTTCTATTTATTTGTGTATGTGATGCTGATGAAATTTCATGGTTTTTATTATTTATTATAAATTTAATGTTTACTTAATTAAGTTTATCCAGAAAAAAATGGAGGTTTAAAAGAAGTTAGGAAGAATAAATCAATTGAGATTAGTTCTTTTCCTTTTCACAAAATGGATGGAATGTAGAAAAAAAGACATTCATTCTAGAAGTGTTTCCTGTTGATCACAAATTTAAAATAAGCAAAAGTAGGTGATGTGCTATTTTGATGCAAAATGATGACCTGCAACATTTGAGAGACTATCAAAGACAATTAAAAAAAGTCGTATATGATAGATCACGACAACGTAGTCTTATCCTTTGAAGTAGAATAACTGTAGTAATGCAATAGATAAGAAACGGACCTTTAGATATTTAGACTTTTTTAAGACATTAATAAAAAAAATAAAAAATCGGTAGTCAATTTGTGACGTAGTAGTAATCATCATCATATAAGCCGTGCCAAATTGTAAGAATCACCAAAATCATAGTATCTTAGATATTTTGATAATAAATTGAGAATGATTTATTTTAATCGTCTAACTAAGCCCAAACAGTAATACTAGAAGTAAGAACTCCGTTAATATATATTTGTACAAATGACACACTATATGGTGACAAATAGCAAACACTTCATGATATTGGATCACCATATATGTTCATATGGATCGGTGGTTCCCTTATTACTTCAGCTGGTGGAGTTTGTGGAGCGGCAGCCTGTTTAGATAGATCTCTAAAAAAATAAAAACTTACACTACCTATTTCTATTTAATGCTTTGTTTCTCTTGCAATTAATAAAAGTATTACAAATGGATAGATACAAATTTGTACGTAAGAGATCCAGGGGGGAGTTCACTCGGCAGAATGTCACTTTAAAAACAGAACTCTGTGCTCAACATACATATATCCAATGAGAATTAAACATCTACATTCCAAAAACTTAAAGACCTCTTCGTTCGAAAACTATCTGACCCTTTTTTCCTTATGAGGTGGTGTCGCTTAGCGTCCCTGCACTGCGGTCTCCGTGATCCTTTTATGCTCCCCTGGATGTTTTACTCCCTGTATACTTCCTGTGTCTTCTTGAAGTTCAGGAGTTTCTGCCAGGGGATGCTCTTTAGCTGTTCTATTTTGTTTTTATGCTTTGCAAGTACACAGTAAGTGTTGGTGAGTTTCCTTCTTCCAAACACCCATCACATAGGAGGCTTTTCTCAATTCCCATCCTATGTTTGTGATCAGTGACTAGTCTTATGATTTGGTTATGTCATGCCTTTTTATGGTCCTCTACTAGCTCGCGTCTGATTAGTTTTACCATTCGGCCCCCAAGTGTCCAATAATTCTTTGGTCCATGGGTATCCATACTAGCTGTGTTTTCCTTGTTTTCGCCAGTGGGTCCAGTCTGACCCTTAATTACTGGTCTATCTAGATGACCTTATGGTATTGTCACCCAACATATGAGCATGATATCCGCTTATTGATAATTCAGCCCCGTGCTTATTGTCCGAAAATAAACAAGGAAAAGACGCAATTTTGCTGCACAGAAGTCTGTTACATGAGCTCTCCTAATCCAGCTGACTACGTACATGGAAGATTAGGAGATTCAATCACATGGCTAAGTGACGCATTATCTCGACCTAGAGAACATGTCCAGCTGACGATCTCTTACGTCGAAGTTAAGCTAAGCATCCCTTCAGGAGAATTCGAAGTGAAGACACAAAAAGCAGACGAGAACCTGCCAACTATCGTCCAAAACCTAGAATATCTGAACAGGAATGGGAACACCCAATATTGGAGCAACGTGAAGTATATTTCTGAAGAGAAATCGTACTTTTCAGTGTCCGAATCAAGTTCAGATTGTGGTGCCATTCAGTTTAAATTTATACCATCTTTGTCGGTTGCTAAGAAGTTTTAATACATCCAGTACAATGAATATCAGATTGCAAGACGACTTTACATCTTTTCCATTCTTAGCTCCCACAATAAATCTAGGCAAATCTAACAACTGGATCTTGGCATCCTTATATTTGATACAAACGTCGACAGTTGTCAAAGTTGTGAATTGCTATATTGCAATCTCAGAATACACTCTACCTAGTGTACTCAAAAGGGTCGACTTTCTATGAAATGCCCACGAAAGCTACAAGAGCATTTCGCCATTTTGCCTTCGATTGCCGGAATTTTTGCCAATTTTTGTAAATTGTTGTTATATTAATAATAGTATTCATTCTCTTAAAACATTGCGATGAATGAAGACAAAGTAATTTGCAACAAATTGATAACGCTATTCTAACAGAAATGGATGCCCGCAGAAAAAGGGAACAAAACTCAATATTTTTAAATATTGAAGAATCTTCATCTACAATTATAAAAGATCAAATTTCTGATGATAAATCAATTATTAATTCTTTATTGCAGCCCATTAGCTCTGAGGCTGAAATAGTTAAACTATTTTGGCTTGAAAAGAAAACTGATCGCCCGCAGCCAATTAAAGTCGTTTTTAAAAATCGCGCAGATTGTATAAATATCTTGGCTAATAAAACAAATCTACCAACTAAGTTACGCGTCCGACCTGACTGTACTATAATTCAAAGAAATGAGCTGAAATGAGTTATAAAAGAACTATAATCTAAGAATGACCCTAACCTAATAATAAACCTAAAATTATCTCGAAATCGGATCCTACAAAAAACCTTTCAAAAAAACATAAAAATAATTTCTCCATTTTTTACCAAAATTTCAGAGGTTTAAACACTAAAAGTAATACTTTTTTAATAGCGTGACATCATCTAACCATGATATATTTCTAATAACTGAAACTTGGTTAAAAAAAAGATATTCTGAATTCAGAATTATTCCAAATTGTTACAACGTATATAGATGTGATAGACATAATTGTGAAAGGGGAGGAGGCGTTTTAATAGCAACGAAAAATACTTTAATTAATGAACAAATTCAAATTACTTATCCGATTGATTCTATTAAAATAGTTGCTCTAAAACTAACGCATTGTTCTGAAGTTTTAGTTTTAGTCTGTATCTACTTACCACCTGCTTCAAATATAGATGTATACAATAACTTATATGAATTTTTGGAATATTTAAATTACACATACGATAAATTAATGGTGGTCGGTGACTTTAACATCAGTCAATATTCTAAATTTGATCGTGCTGCTGACATATATACTTGTGCTCTTCATAATTTTATGGATTTCTGTGTCTTAATTTAACACAATAATGTATTAAACAATAACGGTAAAATACTTGACCTTGTTATATCTGCTGATAATATTTTGTGTAATGTAATGGGGGAACTTGAACCTTCATCATCCATGCTTACAATGTGATGTTTCTATTAACTCCGAATCGATTGATAATTTTATATCAGAATATCAAACAACTAAGGATAATTTTAAAAAAGCTAATTTACATAATAAAAAATGTTGATTACGTTTGTGATTACTTTTACTGTGAGCTATACAAAATTATTGATAAACAAAATTTCTTATGAAATCGAAGAAGAACAATCATCCACCATGGTTTAATAAACATATTATATCTGAGTTAAAAAATAAAGAAACACTTAGAAAGAAGTATGTAAGGAACAAAACTGATTTAAACAAGTGAACAATTTACTGTTAGGTGTTGTAACTAAAACACAAACTTTCAATGAGTATGCTTTTATTTTTCGCAACAATTGTTTCGCCACACTGTGGCTTCTTCAGGCGAAGAATTCACAGAGTGGCGAAACAATTATTGCGAAAAATAAAAGCATACTCTTTGAAAGTTTGTGTTTTAGTTACAACACCTAACAGTGAATTTAAAATAGACTTTCAACAATTAAAAGCCAATACAATCAAACAAGTGAACAATGATATACGTGTCTCTGAAAGTGGAGATTCAAGAAGCTCGTCACAATTATATTCAGTCCAAAAAACAAATGTTGAAGGATGTTCCTGCAAAATTTTGGAGCTACATTAACTTGATGAAAACTTCGACAAGAATTCTAGGAACCATGAAGTACAGAGAATCGGTGCTAACTACTCCTAGCATTATAGTCGACGGATTTGCAATTCATTTTAAAACTGTTAATTCTAATTTTCATCAGGACAAAGAAATTGAAAATAATCAGAAAACTTCCCTTATGAGGAACTATAGAACAGATGAAAAAACTGTCCTCAAACATTTAAAAACTTTAAGAGCTAAATTAACATCAGGAATTGAATAATAATTTAAAAATACGAAAACATTTCGCGAATCAGGAATTGATCTCATTTCTTCATGTTTGTTAACAGATTGTGCTACTATACTTGCCAAGCCTCTAAAATGTATATTTAATTAATTTAATATTGGATACTGGTGTTTTCCCCATTTTATGGAAAAAGGTCCAAATTTGCCCAGTGTTTAAATCAGCAAATAAAATAATAGAAAATTATAGACCAATCTCAATCCTTCTTAATTTTTCTAAAGTTTTCGAAAGTGTAATAAGCGAGTATATCTTATCGAATGTTCGAAATAGTTTGTAACCTCACCAGTATGGATTTTTATTCCGTAGATCAACAGCTACCAACTTATTTAACATCACGCAAACCATCTCTAATAATAAAAGGATCAATTAATCACTTGGTTATGTTTCACTATTTTTATATTTCTCCGACTAGTTTAGACCGTTGGTCATTCTCAAGGAGATATTTTATTAACATATAAATGTTTCGCTACGGGTTAAGTGAGAAGTTATTTAATCGCATCTCTAATAATTTAGACAGCAACCACCAGACAGATGTTATATTCATGGATATGTCGAAGGCATTTGACCGGATGGCATATCAGACCCTGATACGCAAGTTGAAGACTTTTAATATTAATGATAACATAATAAGGGTTATAGAATATTAGTTATCTAATTAGGAACAAATTTTTGAATATGAAGGTGTAAGATCTTTTAGTGCCACTTCTGACGCACCTCAAGGCTCCAATCTGGGACCTCTTGTGTTTTAACTTCTTATAAATGAAGTATGCTGCTCTATCAACTCATCTGTGCTACTGTATGCTGATGACTTGAAGATATATAGGAAGATAGAGAGTAACATTTACTGTAAAATACTTCAAGAGGATCTTAGTAATATTTCTGACTGGTGTGATATAAACGGCTTAGCTTTAAATACTAAAAAGTGCTGTATAATGTCATTTACGCGCAAAACAAATCTATTCAAATTACAAAATACGAGCTGAGTTTTTGCCTAGAGTGAATAACTTTAAGGATCTCGGTTTAAATTTCGACACTAAGCTTACATTTAATGTACATATTAGTAATTTAGTTAGTGGATGTTATCGTCTCCTATGATTTATAATTAGAAATAGTAAATCATTTTCATCTATTGACACCTTAAAATCTCTTTACAATGCTTATGTATATAGTAATAGTAGTAGACTATTGTTCAGTATTAAGGGCACCATATTTCATCAAATACGGGGTGGGCCAGACACAAGTTTCTTTTTAAAAATGCAATACAATGCACAGAATTTATTTTTTTTCCATGTATTATGGTTTTATTAGTAAGAGCAAACGTTCCCATTAATTATGGATTACAACTTCGTTTAAGTGGCTGCCTCGTCTGGCTTCGTAGTAGCGCATTCTGTCATTACAATTTTTCAAGACCCTGTTGATGATTTCCGGCTATAACTCATGGATTTCTTGGATGATATTGGCCTGAAGTGCATGCATCGTTTCTGAATTGTTGACATAACATCGGTTCTTCACGGTTCCCCACAAAAATAAATCCAGAGGGGTCAAATCGCAGCTCCGAGGCGGCCCATTGATATCGCCAAGACGGCTGATAACACGATTTGGAAATTTGGTGCACTAAAGATCAATTGTGGCATGGGCTGTGTGGAATAGCGCACCATCCTGCATGAACCCGTGGTCATCCAAATCCATGTCTTCAATTTCAGTAAAAAAAATTCGGATAACATGGCTCCGTAACACTCACCATTGCGAAATATTGTTCCCAGATTTATTTTCGAAGAAAAATGGTCCAATGATGCCATCACTCCACAATTCGCACCAAACTCTCACTCTCTATGGTTGCATTGGCTTTGCGACAATAACGTGCGGGTTTTCCATCCCCAGATGCGTCACTTTTGTTTGTTAACGTACCCGCCAAGATGAAAATGTGCCACGTCAGAAAAAAATATTTTCAAGCACTCACTTTGAAAATAAGTTTGAAATATTTTTTAAGGTTGTTCAAGCGTAAATCGACTCATTTAATACCGCGGAGGTATGATACTGACTTCCAGTCAAGATTTCGAGCGCAAAAAAGCTACCAGTATCAAAATAATCTATGATTTAAAAAGAAACCACTAGTTGGCCCACCCTTTATATTGGCTTATTGGAAAATATCCAATGAAAATTATTAAAATACCTTTATTTTATAAAACACAAGCACTACCCTGATAGAACAATTAATTACTGTAATTTATTATTGGAATTTAAGTATATTTCGATAAGTGATAGGTACAAGCGTGTCTCTGTCTTGTACTTGTATAAATTAGCTAACAATATGTTAGACGATTTGGCTGCTATTTCTTCCATTAACTTCTATGAATCGAGGCTTGCAAGCAGAAATTCTAATTCCTTTTCATATAATACACCTCACACTCTTCATCATAGCTATTGTTTATTTAACAAGTAACAGCCTCAGTAATCCAGTATTTTTAATTAACTTCCTAGAAGGTAATGTCTTGCTCCGTAATAGGAAGTGAGTTAGTTTTATTATGTTAATTTTAAACAATTCATTCATTTTCATATTGTGTTTCTACCAGATTACTATTTTGTCTAAGAGCTGAATTAACTCGATTTAATAATTACTAAAAAACGTTTTTTTAAATTTATTTCAATGCCCCCCTAAAGTACTATTATAAAAACATTAGACGTAACATACATGGTTTATTTTGGTCTTTACTTCAAATTTTTGAACATTGCATGTTTCATTTCTATTATATTTCTATTTTCCCAATAAATGATTTCAAAAATTTGTCATTGTATTTTTAACACTTTTATTGTCATATATCTTGACATTTTATACTTTTCTGAGTCTCTTTCGAGTTCTCGATTATATATGTTCTAATAATAACTTGGTATTGAATACTTTTGCGTTAAGTTATAAGCTTATGCTTTCAAAAGAATTAGAAAATAAGCACGCACAACTAGAATCGAATGTTTCCCATATGAAATCGTCGACAAATGAATCATCCAATGTAATTATTTTTAATCTTAATGAATCCACGTCACAGGTAATTGAAAATCGTGTGAGCCATGACAATATTTTAATAAATACGTAATATAAATATTAAAACCCCTTAAAATTGTCGGACTAGGTAAAGTTCGAAATATCTAAAAACCAAGGCCATTAAAAATTGTTTTCGAAAACTAAGATCAGTCTAATATTGTACTGAAAAGTAATGCCACGGCACCAAATAAAACGCTCATTTTCCGAACAGGCAGAACCAAGAAACAAATTGATCATTTTAGTTACCTAAAAGATCAATTAAACTTAAGAAAATCAAATGGTGAAATAGATCTCTGTCTGGTTTATAAAAATGAGGCACCGTGTTTGGTTAATGTCAATGATAAACAAAATAATTTTAATTTAATTTCGCCAAAAAACTAAATATTTATTATCAGAATTGCGAAAAAAAAATCCGATTTTTGTTTAGGTGTAAATTTAAGTATTTATGATATTATAGTAATAATCAAAACTTTGCTATATGAAAATATAACTAATTCCCAACTACAAACTCTGAACTACAATATTCATAGATGTGACAGAACTGTCGATGAGGAATCAGGGGTGGTGGTATTCTAATTGCGGTGAGAAAGAGTATAAAATCATATTTTATTTAAATTAGTCCTCTACTAGCAGAAATCTGGAAAATATCACTAACCAAATCTTTAATTATCCGTTAAGTAAAAAGCACATAAAAAGATTCTCATTTTGAAGGTCTTATAAACAAACCTTCAGTTTTAAGTATCAGTTTTTGGTCGATCGCTATTTTTATAGAGAAGATTTTAGTTAGTATGATTTTTTGTTAAATGTTTAACAAGATACAATCCTAAACAACTAACTAATAAGGCTCACTATAACAAAGAAGGTTCTGATATTAAATTAAAGACTATACGCTAATACATCATTTAAATAATATATTTTTAGGTAATTAATTAATGCATTTCACCACGAACACTACTTTTGTGTGTCGTTCGTATCAACCAACCAACGCCGTTGTATAATTATGTAAGTAAAAGCAGTATTCAGAAATTGAAAATGTCAATCCAGTTTCTCGCGCCAAAAATTGTTCACGTGAATTACGGGATCGGAGATCTGAGACCGGACGGAGAGCAGAGAGCAGGTGCAATAAAATTGGAGAGAAATGCGTTACGTAAACCCCTGGTGCGGATGCAGAACCGCGGATGGTCTTGTCTGATGAGGAACGACGAACGTGAACTCTGGAATTGACTTTCACTGTTCTTCAGCGCTCCGGGGTCCGATGAAAGTAGCCTTGGCTGTTTTCGCTACCAGCGGACGCATAAAATACGCCATGTGGTTTTCTTATTGCGTGTTTTAAAATGTGGGAAACTTACCTGCCGAGTGGAGTTTATTCAACTTTTTCATATATTTAATCATTATCAGCTAATCCAGTATTTTTTTTAGTATATACAAAAACTGGTTCATCAATAAGTCTAAGGATTTAAATATAGAGAATGGTTGCGACCGTTACTACGTGGTAAGCCATACTTACAATAAATTGAAAAAAATTTCAATTCAGTGTCTAAGGATTTTATTATGATTTTAGAATGATCCTAAGCAATTGGTAAACCATAAATAATAATAACTTGGAAATAATAGGTAAAGAATTGATAAATGGCTGGTTTCACAAATTTACAAAAAAGTGAGAAAATTATTCAAGAAATAGTAACCTGGAAACAGTGATGATTATGCATTGAATGACCATTAGCTACATAGGTTACAGAACAATAAGTGTGGATAATAAATGATGACGGCAAACTATACAATGTATCATCGAGAAATCAATATTTTTTTTTTAATTGTTATGTTGATAGAAAACATACCCTAGAAATGCCTATTTTTCAAAAAGCTCCAATCAACCATTAACCACGTGGGCTTGAGCCAAATACACCAAAATTTACACGTGCAAAAATGGAAAACATTAGGAATACGAATAGATCCGCTTCTTTTACTAAAGACTTATTAGATTTCAATATAGTGAACGAAAACATAAAAAAATTAGACGCAGAATTCAAATGCAAAACCATTCTAAATCTATTTTTCTTGCTTAGAAAGACAAATGTAACCGATGAAAATACCAGATGCTCTGCATAACTGTTAATATAATAATAATAATAGTGGTATAGTTTTTAACACTGTATAATAGAATTTTAAGCATGTTCTTGTATGGTAGAACGATTATTCTTGGTGATTGAATTATAGTATTGCGAAATTTAAAATTTATTTAACTAAACTAATCTAAACTAAAGTAGAAGTAGTAAAGGAGGATAATGAAACCAATAGTAACATACGGAAGCTAGTCATGGACAACAAGTGCCCAATTGAGCAGACTAATAGCTATAGAAATTAGATTCCTGAGGAAAATAAAAAAAAGAACAAAACTTGATAGGATAAGAAATGAGACATATAGAACTATAGAACTTATAATAGAACTAGTAAAGATAACAATACATCATCCCCAACTAAGGTTGGTTGAGTATATAACAAGGATGGGACAAGAAAGTATATGAAGCGAGGGAGCAAGGAAATAGAAAAAGCTGCAAAAAATTTAGAAATGAAGAAGAAGCGTATTTAAATGCCCTATGAATTATATAATTTTGTAAATAGATATAATGTATTTTGTAAATATAAAGAAATAATCTTCGACACTGAAAGGTAAACGGAATCTAAAATTTAAAAAAATGAAAATAAGAAATTTTCCATTCTATTCTTAATGAAGCTTAGAAATTTCAGAACAACAATCAGTATCTTGCGTAGCTCAAAATAAAATATGGAAGTCCACTCTGGTTTAATCCCTTTTGTTCCTAAACTAGGAATGTTTACGACTTCTGATGAAGCCACTCTATGGCAAAACATGTTGCAGTAATCAACCATCAAAGTGAAACATTTCCAACTGTGTTATGTCTAAGTTTCATCTTTGTTACATATAACGTGGACAAAACATACAGTTTTTTTCTTTAAAATTTAGGGTTAAGTCTCAATCCTTCTGAAATAGTTTATTCTGTGAAGTCTTCTGTCTACCCACACTTCATAAATATGTCCATTGTAAGAACATCGGCTTAATTTTACGAATATGTAAGTGTTGATTGTTCAGAAAAGAACTGTTTTTCAACGTTTGACCAAGTCGCATTGGTTTTCTTGAGGCGGCGTTCGTTGGAAAACTGCAGTGCAAATCGGCTCTTTTTAAAACCATCAAAATTATATATATATATATATGCCATTTGATCAGCCAGCAGCATACTTTTAATTTAAATGATTCTGTAGAAGCAGTCAAAATTAGTTAAATATTGCACTAGCCTGCTCTATTTTTGTATTTTGTATTGTGTAACAAGCATTGCATAAATAAATATACAGGGTGAGTTTTTTTCCATGTTCTCTATGGGGATCTCGGAAACTATAAGAGATAGAGAAACGGTTAAATGGGGAAAGAAGTGTAGATTAACGAGACGAATAAAATTCCACTTTCAAAATTTTCAAAAAAGTCAAGGGTAACTAGATATTTTGAAAAAAGTAAAAAGTGTCAATTTTTTCAAATCAATATATCTCGGTTATTATAACAGATAGAAAAAAACTGTAAAGGACAAAGTTTTAGATAATTTTATGTAGATTAATAAAAAATAATCAGAAAATTTTTATTGCCATTATTTTCCGAGATATGATGCAAACTTACATTTTTTTAAATGGAAACCATAGTTGGCTGTGACCTCATTCAAAAGGTAATTTTTTTCTCTTTAATCCAATATGGCATACGACATAGTAATTTCTAAAAATAAGTGAGTTATAGTCATTTTAAATTTTATTATAAATAAAAAATGAGTAGCTACGAAAAAGATGAAAGTAAAACAATTGCAGTTGTTTGTACATTATTTTTTCTAAAACTTTAGACAATACAGGTAATATGCTGATCGGTCGCAAATCTTTATATTCAGTCGAATTCAAGCATTTTGGGAGAGGGATGACTATTGCTTTCTTCTATGTTTTCATTAAAATGTTTGAAGTCGCGTAATTCTTTATTCATGGGACATTTTTTAATCGATTCAATTTTTAAATAGCAATAAATTAACTCATGATCTGCAAATTTGTGGAAACCAACACCTGATTCGGTAACAAAATTGGTGTTACTAACAAAAATAACACCAATTAATGATTCTTTATTTTGAGAAAATCTAGTAGGTTCAACGATAATTTGATATACTGAATACTTGTTGCGCTACTTTCTTGATGGAACCATATTTTCAAATTGGGTAAAGTAGAACACTTGCTTTGTTCCATAATTTTATTTTCAGTTGCCTGACACGTGTTTCGATCGGTTAGGATCATTTTCAAAGTTAAACACGTGTCAGGCAACTGAAAATAAAATTATGGAACAAAACAAGTGTTCTACTTTACCCAATTTGATAATTTGATTAAAATCAATAGCATCTAGCATTGAGTTAAAATAATAGGTGACAGGGTGGCTTAGATTTGCTAAATTTATATTAATATAACCTATGCAGCATATTTTGTTAGTAGCTATTGAAATGGAGGTTAAAGTCTGATCTAGCTCATCACAAAATAACTTATACCATAATTAAAAGGAGACTTGTAAACGCAACCAAATGCAATTGTGTCTTTGCTAGTTTTTGTCTGCACCCATAGTTGTTCAATGTTGTGATTAGTACTAATTAATGTACATTTAAATGTATTTTTTATAAATATGCAAACTCCACTCGCTCTTCTATTAATAGTCTTTTGATTTAAACCTCGGTTTTTCTATTCTCAGAACTCTATCAAATATGACTTCGGAATATAGAAGGTATGTCAGTACAGGCATTACTTTAAAAGACTGTGTTGAGAATAATAAACATATTTTCTGCTCTTGTTCTTATTTTTGCTTCATTGTGCTTTATCGTCACTTCCGTAACGGGAAGTTTTTCTATGCAATGCTATGATATAATTTCTCATAAAATAGATTTACTCTGTCTCTCCTGAATGTTTGTAATCGTCGATATTATTATTATACATGGATGTTTTTCTATCGTAGTCATGTAGTCACTTAATTCACCAGTTAACTGAGTTTGACGAGTATACTCGTCATCGATCGATGTTCGTGACACACAGAAATTCTCACTTTCAAAACGGAGATACTGTTTAATAATGGCCTTGTGAAGTCTGAAAGTATAGTCACTGAATAATTTCCTTCTGTGATAAAAGCAAAGTACAATTTTATTTATCATCTGGTTCAAGATGTATCACAAAGTAATGGCTTCGAGCATCATAAAAATCGCTCTTTTCGTTTTTAATCCAGTCTACGGAATATATCTATGTTTTACTGTTTTACATCAGAAAAAGAAAAAAAACCTATACAAGCTCATAAAAAGTTATGTGCTGTGTACAGTAAAAATTGCTTAACAGAACTCCAGTACAAGAATTGGTTTTCCAAGTTCCGTTCCGGTAATTTAAGGATGTGCTACGTTTAGGAAGGCCAGTTAAATCCAAAGACGATAAAAATAAAGGCAATAATCAAAGCAAACCGCCTTTACATGAGTCGATAGGTCGCTAAAATATTTACCAAACGATCACGGAAAAACATTTGCACAAGCTGGGATGTGTTAGTAAACTCAATATTTGGGTTCCACACGAACTCTAAGAAATGTATTTAACAAAACGCATAAAATCCTGCTCTTGAAAATCAATTCATGATCCATTTGTCAAACGTATTATCACTGGTAATTAGAAATGTATAATGTACGACTAGGTAATACGAAAACGATAATTTTGCAAGCCCAGTAAACAAGCTGCAACTATTTGGAAAGCAAATATCCATCAAAAGAAGGTTATGCTCTCAATTAGGTGAGATTACAAAGGTGTCGTGAATATTAAGCTGTTAACACAGAACCAAACAATCAATATGGCCGACAGTATATGTCGCCGATTGGACCAATTAAATGCAGCCGTCAACGAAAAGCGGCCAGAATTGGCAAATTGCAAATTGAGTTTCACTATGACAACCACACACAAGTTTAGTAGTCCTCAAGAAGTTCCTGGAGTTTGAATGGGATTTGATGAACCATCTACCATACTCATCGGACTTTGCGCCGTCCGATTACTATTTGTTTCGATCTTCTTAAAACTCTTTAAATGGTAAACAATTCAAACAGCACTTGCTTATTTTTTTTTGCTGAAGAAGGCCAGACGGCACTCATGATTTACCCGAAAGATGGCAAAATCACCTTTAATTATTTTAGTAAAATATTTCCTAAATCCTTTACCTTCCTTTACTTTTTTGTAAGTATCTTAAATTTTGTATTGAGTCCATGTCTAAGAATACGTTCTTAAAGCGAACAATAATTTTAAATAATATCCGATCTAATATGTAATCACTTTTGCTCCTGACTATTGTTTTAGTGACTAAACAGTATAAATTATCCAGGCTGGTAACTTTAACTAAGTGTTTATAATAATGAGGCTCTTCTTTCGACATAATTAAACCAATTTTTGGCCACCATGATAAATTTTTCGATCAATTCGTAAACTCTACTTTTACTAAATTTAGAATTAAAATCTCTGATGACAATAATGGTCTCATTATTTCTGAAGAATGTTTTTATTTTGGTCTTATATTTGTTTCTATGGCTAAAGTAAAGCGCTGGTCTTATTTTTAGTAATAGTATACACTGGGAAGTGTTTATTTTTAGAAAGTTATTTTATTCTTAACTAAACTATACATCTAAATGAAGTTCAAACAGAAGTTATAAAAGTTGATTGAGACAATAAAGTAGATGGAACTAACTTAATTCTAATCAGAAAATGATATATGTTATATGTATTTTGTTTGATTAAAGGATAAAGTTGTTACTAAGTTACTCTTGTTGATGACTATCACGATAACTATATTAGAATGGTTTGTAATGTCGTTTCCTGAATAGTATATATGTGCTAACATAAATTTCTAAAACAAGCCTTCTGAAAACTGGACAAAAAATGATAATAAAAAAATATGAAAGATTTCTGCACGTAGAAGAGGATACTTGCCTTCCCAACATCATGCTACAAGAAGGGTTTGACTAGAAGAACATATTTAATTGTAACATTCGCCCATGCTTCTTTCGTTCAAAATTTTACATATTTTTGTACTTAATTAGTTTTAGTTTGACCATCGAACATTCCTAATTCAAAGAATTCAAATAATATCTATTGCTATTCCTTTGGCTCATCTTTTCCTTCTATAAATATGCTATGGACGTTCCAAATTCTAATCTGTATTTTTTATTAGTTTTCAGATTCATTGCAATAGGAGGCATACTTTGTTTCATTTGGCATTATTGTTTAACTTGAGGTATCCCTAAGAAGCTTACTGATATTCCATGCGAATTACTATTTGTTATTCTGAACAGATTTCTTTCCTTCTTTCAGCTAGTCCAGTCAGTAGCTACTTCAATACAGCTGATTATTTCACCAAATATTTAGTTTTCGCACTTTTTTAATTTACTGTTTAATTGCTAGTTTGCTTGATGCTCTTGAAGTTGAACGTTCCTAATGTGTAGAAAAATATCAAAATCTTTTCGACAAAGTAGAAATACACGTACACTACAAATAAAGGGGGCGAAGGGCCTCCGGCAAAGAGAACCTTTAGTGACACACTGACGGGAATAGCGCTCTCTATAATACCGAAAAGATACCCAGAGACGAGCATAAATGCAGAGGAAGCCGAGACTATCAAAGCCTCGATAATCCAAAGCATTGATGCTACGGTGAAAGGACAAGCCTCACCGAAATTTCAGGAATGCACCTATAAAGGGGGATTCCTGAAAATAGTATGCTCCGAACTTCCAAACAGGACATGGCTCGAGAGCATAGCCAAGGAGAAGAATCTCCTGGGGAACGAAAAGGAACTTCAGATCATTGATTTGAAGGACCTACCGGAACCCAGGAGAGTACTAACGTGGGCTCCAGGACCACCAATAGAGGCAACCACCTTCCTCAAAAGAATATCGGTGCAGAGCAACGTAAGAACCGATACCTGGAGAGTAGTTAACCAAAAACCGGACCCCAAGGGAACTCAGTACATCATACTGATGGACAAAGTCTCTCTGGGGGGGGGGGGGGTAAGGTGAGCGAAGGGAAGAAGTTGCACTTCGGCCTTTCAACCATCACCCTCAGGGCGCTGGCGGCAAAAACCATCGGCAGACCTGAGGGGACCGAAGAGGTAGCAATGGAAGGAATTCCAGTGCCCGGAGAGGGAGCAATGGACGACAGTCCGTTGCCCGCATCGCCGAAGGGTAAGTAATGCTCAAATTACTACAGATTAATATACACCACTGTAAGGCGGCATCTGCTGCCCTCAGTGCATATATCCTACGAGAAAATATTGACATTGCACTTGTACAAGAGCCATGGCTTCACAAGGGAATAGTAAAGGGGTTAAATAAACAGGGAAGGCGACTGATTGTCGCCGAACCTATGTGTAACCCACGCACATGTATAATAGCAAAACATGGACTAAATTTAATGCCATTATGGGACGTATGTTGCAGAGACCTAGTGGCAGCACGGCTGGAAGTAGTGGAAAGGGGAACGCGGAGGGAGTTTATACTCGGATCCGGTTACCTTCCCTACGACCAACCCGGACCACCGCTGCCAGACGAGATTCAGCGGCTGATACACAGCGGGAGCCACAAGGGAATACCGCTGATCCTTGGATGCGATGCCAACGCGCACCACATTATATGGGGGAGCACGGACATCAATCAAGAGGTGAGAAACTATTAGATTTTATCTTAGAGAATGACATTGAAATAGTAAATATTGGAAATGTACCCACGTTCGTAAACGCGGTGCGAAACGAAATAATTGACATAACACTTGCCTCTCGCAAGGCAAGTGAAATGGTAAAACACTGACATGTATCGGAGGAACCATCACTCTCAGATCATCGATATATACGATTCGATA
>CAXAKX010000084.1:0-10000 GCA_963969525.1 Ontholestes murinus | reverse complement strand
TTCGCAATTTTCACACTTACCACCAATGTTTCCTTTCGTTTCGAACGAGCGAATGGACGAATTTTATATTATCGTATAGTAAAAGAACTTTCGACAGTCATCCGGTACCGGTGTGCGATTGGCCTATATGTGGCGGCCGGTGGGTCGATGTGCACGATGCTAAAAGCGAAATTTCGATCGACACGAAATAATTTCGAAATTTTTACCACGGTTCGCATTTATTTCCGCTCGTCGATGTGTCCTTTCGTATCGCGTAAGCGAATTAACGAATATTATATTTTAATATTATAAAAATAATTTCGACAAGAAATAATTTCGAAACTTTTACCACGGTTCGCAATTTATTTCCGCTCGTCGATCTTTTTTCCTTACGTTTCGTGCGAGCGAACGAACGAACGAACGAATATTATATTATCGAATGATAAAAGAAATTTCGACAGTCATTCTGTACCGGTGTGGCGGTCGGTCGGTGTGCACGGTGCGAAAAGCGAAATTTCGATCGACACGAAATAATTACGAAATTTTTACCACGGTTCGCATTTATTTCCGCTCGTCGATGTGTCCTTTCGTATCGCGTAAGCGAATTAACGAATATTATATTTTAATATAATAAAAATAATTTCTGCCGTTATTCGGTACCTATGTACGAAAAACCTATATGTGGCGGTCGGTCGGTCGGTGTGCACGGAGCTAAAACCGAAATTTCGACAAGAAATAATTTCGAAATAATTTCGAAACTTTTACCACGGTTCGCAATTTATTTCCGCTCGTCGATCTTTTTTCCTTACGTTTCGTGCGAGCGAACGAACGAACGAACGAACGAATATTATATTATCGAATGATAAAAGAAATTTCGACAGTCATTCTGTACCGGTGTGGCGGTCGGTCGGTGTGCACGGTGCGAAAAGCGAAATTTCGATCGACACGAAATAATTACGAAATTTTTACCACGGTTCGCATTTATTTCCGCTCGTCGATGTGTCCTTTCGTATCGCGTAAGCGAATTAACGCATATTATATTTTAATATTATAAAAATAATTTCGACAAGAAATAATTTCGAAACTTTTACCACGGTTCGCAATTAATTTCCGCTCGTCGATCTTTTTTCCTTACGTTTCCTGCGAGCGAGCGAACGAACGAATATTATATTATCGAATGATAAAAGAAATTTCGACAGTCATTCTGTACCGGTGTGGCGGTCGGTCGGTGTGCACGGTGCGAAAAGCGAAATTTCGATCGACACGAAATAATTACGAAATTTTTACCACGGTTCACATTTATTTCCGCTCGTCGATGTGTCCTTTCGTATCGCGTAAGCGAATTAACGAAAATTTTATTTTAATAAAATAAAAATAATTTCTGCCGTTATTCTGTACATGTGTACGAAAAATATATATGTGAGGCGGTCGGTCGGTGTGCACGATGCCAAAAGCGTTATTCGGTACGGGCGTGCGAAATAATTGTACGCGGCGGTCGGTCGGTGTGCACGATGCTAAAAGCGTTACTCGGTACCTGTGTGCGAAAAACCTAAAGTCGAACGTTTTGACTTCGGTCCGCTTTATTTCCACTCGCCGATCTGTCCTTTCGCATCGCGTAAGCGAATTAACGAAAATTTTATTTTAATAAAATAAAAATAATTTCTGCCGTTATTCCGTACCTATGTACGAAAAATATATATGTGAGGCGGTCGGTCGGTGTGCACGATGCCAAAAGCGTTATTCGGTACGGGCGTGCGAAATAATTGTACGCGGCGGTCGGTCGGTGTGCACGATGCTAAAAGCGTTATTCGGTACCTGTGTGCGAAAAACCTAAAGTCGAACGTTTTCACTTCGGTCCGCTTTATTTCCACTCGCCGATCTGTCCTTTCGCATCGCGTAAGCGAATTAACGAAAATTTTATTTTAATAAAATAAAAATAATTTCTGCCGTTATTCCGTACCTATGTACGAAAAATATATATGTGAGGCGGTCGGTCGGTGTGCACGATGCCAAAAGCGTTATTCGGTACGGGCGTGCGAAATAATTGTACGCGGCGGTCGGTCGGTGTGCACGATGCTAAAAGCGTTATTCGGTACCTGTGTGCGAAAAACCTAAAGTCGAACGTTTTGACTTCGGTCCGCTTTATTTCCACTCGCCGATCTGTCCTTTCGCATCGCGTAAGCGAATTAACGAAAATTTTATTTTAATAAAATAAAAATAATTTCTGCCGTTATTCCGTACCTATGTACGAAAAATATATATGTGAGGCGGTCGGTCGGTGTGCACGATGCCAAAAGCGTTATTCGGTACGGGCGTGCGAAATAATTGTACGCGGCGGTCGGTCGGTGTGCACGATGCTAAAAGCGTTATTCGGTACCTGTGTGCGAAAAACCTAAAGTCGAACGTTTTCACTTCGGTCCGCTTTATTTCCACTCGCCGATCTGTCCTTTCGAATCGCGTAAGCGAATTAACGAAAATTTTATTTTAATAAAATAAAAATAACTTCTGCCGTTATTCCGTACCTATGTACGAAAAATATATATGTGAGGCGGTCGGTCGGTGTGCACGATGCCAAAAGCGTTATTCGGTACGGGCGTGCGAAATAATTGTACGCGGCGGTCGGTCGGTGTGCACGATGCTAAAAGCGTTATTCGGTACCTGTGTGCGAAAAACCTAAAGTCGAACGTTTTCACTTCGGTCCGCTTTATTTCCACTCGCCGATCTGTCCTTTCGCATCGCGTAAGCGAATTAACGAAAATTTTATTTTATTAAAATAAAAATAATTTCTGCCGTTATTCGGTACCTGTGTACGAAAAACATATATATGAGGCGGTCGGTCGGTGCGAATAAGCGAATTGACGAAAATTTTATTTTAATATAATAAAAATAATTTCTGCCGTTATTCGGTACCTGTGTACGAAAAACATATATATGAGGCGGTCGGTCGGTGCGAATAAGCGAATTGACGAAAATTTTATTTTAATAAAATAAAAATAATTTCTGCCGTTATTCCGTACCTATGTACGAAAAATATATATGTGAGGCGGTCGGTCGGTGTGCACGATGCCAAAAGCGTTATTCGGTACGGGCGTGCGAAATAATTGTACGCGGCGGTCGGTCGGTGTGCACGATGCTAAAAGCGTTATTCGGTACCTGTGTGCGAAAAACCTAAAGTCGAACGTTTTCACTTCGGTCCGCTTTATTTCCACTCGCCGATCTGTCCTTTCGCATCGTGTAAGCGAATTAACGAAAATTTTATTTTATGAAAATAAAAATAATTTCTGCCGTTATTCGGTACCTGTGTACGAAAAACATATATATGAGGCGGTCGGTCGGTGCGAATAAGCGAATTGACGAAAATTTTATTTTATTAAAATAAAAATAATTTCTGCCGTTATTCGGTACCTATGTACGAAAAATATATATGTGAGGCGGTCGGTCGGTGTGCACGATGCCAAAAGCGTTATTCGGTACGGGCGTGCGAAATAATTGTACGCGGCGGTCGGTCGGTGTGCACGATGCTAAAAGCGTTATTCGGTACCTGTGTGCGAAAAACCTAAAGTCGAACGTTTTCACTTCGGTCCGCTTTATTTCCACTCGCCGATCTGTCCTTTCGCATCGTGTAAGCGAATTAACGAAAATTTTATTTTATTAAAATAAAAATAATTTCTGCCGTTATTCGGTACCTGTGTACGAAAAACATATATATGAGGCGGTCGGTCGGTGCGAATAAGCGAATTGACGAAAATTTTATTTTATTAAAATAAAAATAATTTCTGCCGTTATTCGGTACCTGTGTACGAAAAACATATATATGAGGCGGTCGGTCGGTGCGAATAAGCGAATTGACGAAAATTTTATTTTATTAAAATAAAAATAATTTCTGCCGTTATTCGGTACCTGTGTACGAAAAACATATATATTAGGCGGTCGGTCGGTGCGAATAAGCGAATTGACGAAAATTTTATTTTAATATAATAAAAATAATTTCTGCCGTTATTCGGTACCTGTGTACGAAAAACATATATATGAGGCGGTCGGTCGGTGTGCACGATGCTAAAAGCGTTATTCGGTACGGGCGGGCGAAAAACTTATATGCGGCGGTCGGTCGGTGTGCACGATGCCGAGAGCGTTATTCGGTACCTGTGTGCGAGAGACATATATATATGGTGGTGCACGGTGCGATGAGCGAATTTTCATTTTACGCAAATAAAGTCGAGTATTACGCTTCGTTTCGTCTTGTTTCACACACAAATGATATTTTCGGGCAGTGCTAAGTGGAAAAATAAAAATAAAATTTCTCGCCGTTATTCTGTACAAATATGCATCAAACAGCTGTATGGGCGGTGCAGGTCGAAAGCGTTATTCGGTACCGGTGTGCGAAAAACCTAATGTCGAACGTTTTAACTTCGGTCCGCTTTATTTCCACTCGCCGATGTGTCCTTTCGTATCGAGTAAGCGAATTAACGAAAATTTTATTTTAATAAAATAAAAATAATTTCTGCCGTTATTCGATACCTATGTACGAGAAACATATATATGAGGCGGTCGGTCGGTCGGCGCGCACGATGCTAAAAGCGTTATTCGGTACGGGCGTGCGAAAAACTTAAATGCGGCGGTCGGTCGGTGCGCACGATGCCGAAAGCGTTATTCGGTACCTGTGTGCGAGAGACATATATATGGTGGTGCACGGTGCGATGAGCGAATTTTCGATTTACGCAAATAAAGTCGAGTATTACGCTTCGTTTCGTCTTGTTTCACACACAAATGATATTTTCGGGCAGCGCTAGGTGGAAAAATAAAAATTTAATTTCTCGCCGTTATTCTGTACAAATATGCATCAAACAGCTATATGGGTGGTGCAGGTCGTTCGGGTGAAAAGTGGAAGATTGAAAAAGAACGACCAGGCGAGCAGTATATGTATATATATCGCAAAGAAACGCCGAAATAAATATCCTTTTGGCTTTAATAAACCGTCGCATGGGTAAAATAAAATTTTTAACAAATTTTTGCCCTATGCGACGGACGGAGAGACGAACGACGAACAACGGCGGGCGACGACACACGGCAACGGGCGACGACACAACAACCAGTGTAGTGTAATGCCATTATATACGTTACGTGTAATAAGTCGGCCGGCGTGTTTTTAGTTTTTATCTCTTGTGGGGGAACGCGAGGTCTCAGTGTGTTCACCAAGCTGCTACTTCTCTAGTATTATATATAATATATAATAAGAAGATGTGTGTGGTTTTGCGTGTTCGGTGTGCCTCATATAATCGTTCCCCATCATATTAAAACACATAAAATATCATCATCGTCTGTTGAAAATAAAATCACGGCCTCACGTGTCTGGACAGTTCGATGTATTTAATATAAAACGACGACGAACCGGAGAGACGAACGACGAACAACGGCGGGCGACGACACACGGCAACGGGCGACGACACAACAACCAGTGTAGTGTAATGCCATTATATACGTTACGTGTAATAAGTCGGCCGGCGTGTTTTTAGTTTTTATCTCTTGTGGGGGAACGCGAGGTCTCAGTGTGTTCACCAAGCTGCTACTTCTCTAGTATTATATATAATATATAATAAGAAGATGTGTGTGGTTTTGCGTGTTCGGTGTGCCTCATATAATCGTTCCCCATCATATTAAAACACATAAAATATCATCATCGTCTGTTGAAAATAAAATCACGGCCTCACGTGTCTGGACAGTTCGATGTATTTAATATAAAACGACGACGAACCGGAGAGACGAACGACGAACAACGGCGGGCGACGACACACGGCAACGGGCGACGACACAACAACCAGTGTAGTGTAATGCCATTATATACGTTACGTGTAATAAGTCGGCCGGCGTGTTTTTAGTTTTTATCTCTTGTGGGGGAACGCGAGGTCTCAGTGTGTTCACCAAGCTGCTACTTCTCTAGTATTATATATAATATATAATAAGAAGATGTGTGTGGTTTTGCGTGTTCGGTGTGCCTCATATAATCGTTCCCCATCATATTAATACACATAAAATATCATCATCGTCTGTTGAAAATAAAATCACGGCCTCACGTGTCTGGACAGTTCGATGTATTTAATAAAACGACGACGAAACCGGAGAGACGAACGAGGAACAACGGCGGGCGACGACACACGGCAACGGGCGACACAACAACACCAGTGTAGTAGTGTAATGCCATTATATACGTTACGTGTAATAAGTCGGCCGGCGTGTTTTTAGTTTTATCTCTTGTTTGGGGGAACGCCGAGGTCTCAGTGTTGCACCAATCTGCTACTCTATTATAATATATAATAAGATGTGTGTGGTTTGTGTGTCGGTTGTGCCTCATACAAAAATCGTTCCCCGTATTTTACTACATATATAAATATATATCATCATCGTGTTATTATCGTCTGTTGAAAATAAAATCACGGCCTCGCCGTGTCTGGACAGTTCGATGTTTTAATAAAACGAGACGCGAGAAATCAGTTGCCGCCCGAGGAAATTTTTTTCTTGTCTCTCACCCACCATATATATATACCGTCTGTTGAATATAAAATCACGGCCTCGCCGTGTCCGGACAGTTCGGTGTTGAAAACTCTAACAGGTAGTTTGAACCTGTCCGAATAGCACGTTCGCGGGACCCATTTCGTATATTCGTTTATGCGTATGGCCCTTATGCGAGCAACATGTAGACTGAACATGTAATATTTTTAAAGTAGCGGTGCGTAAAAACTCCGTGAAAATTCAAATGCAATAACTCACCGAATTCCGAGCGAGAATGAAAACTTATGTTGATTGAAATATATATATCATCATAAAGTCAGACGTTCGGGGGACCCGAGCGCGTGGTCCCCTTGGCCGAGACGATGATTTTCAATCTAACGAACAATGATGTTTTTTGTAGTGTGTGTAAGCCTTGGCGAGATGTGAAATTTATAAAATTTCTCTTCTCTCTCATGCCATATATATGATATATTGATGCATTTCGGAGTTGTGTGGACCGAGAGTCTCTCCACTCCTATTCTTGGTGTTCACACCGCCGGCCGGCCGCCGTGTGCTCGTGTACATGTGCCGTCGTGTGCTGACGTGTGTGTCTCCGGCGCATTATCAAACAAAAAAATTCGTGGGTCTGCATAAATGTGTGAACGTCTAGTCGCAATATCGCCGTAGCACAACCGCCGCCCCGCGTTTCGTGTCTTTTACACAAGTTGCATCACGTCCACCGTCTTGACCCCGCCACAGGGGCGGGATAGGTGTTTTACTGGCGTGCTCTGTATACCAATGGGAGTGACACGTTAACGTCGGGGGTCCGTGCACGCGTAAACCGGGATATGTGCGATGTTCCGTTCAGCAGAGAGCAGAATTACGAATTCTTGGTGTTCACACCGCCGGCCGGCCGCCGTGTGCTCGTGTACATGTGCCGTCGTGTGCTCACGTGTGTGTCTCCGGGCGCATTATCAAACAAAAAAAGTCGTGGGTCTGCATAAATGTGTGAACGTCTAGTCGTAATATCGCCGTAGCACAACCGCCGCCCCGCGTTTCGTGTCTTTTACACAAGTTGCATCACGTCCACCGTCTTGACCCCGCCACAGGGGCGGGATAGGTGTTTTACTGGCGTGCTCTGTATACCAATGGAGTGACACGTTAACGTCGGGGGTCCGTGCACGCGTAAACCGGGATATGTGCGATGTTCCGTTCAGCAGAGCAGAATTTCGAACCACCTCTTTATTATAAATAAATGAGCTCGTCGTTACACCGGGCGCGCGCGCGCGTAAGCGCCGCCGCTCGAGTGTGCGCGACTAAACACAGCTCCCTGGTTGATCCTGCCAGTAGTCATATGCTTGTCTCAAAGATTAAGCCATGCATGTCTCAGTACAAGCCAAATTAAGGTGAAACCGCGAAAGGCTCATTAAATCAGTTATGGTTCCTTAGATCGTACCACTTATCCTTGGATAACTGTGGTAATTCTAGAGCTAATACATGCAAACAGAGTTTCCGACCGGAGACGGAAGGAGCGCTTTTATTAGATCAAAACCAATCGGTGTCGGACGCGAGTCCGTTCATCGTACAACTTGGTGAATCTGAATAACTTATTGCTGATCGCACGGTCTCGCACCGGCGACGCATCTTTCAAATGTCTGCCTTATCAACTGTCGATGGTAGGTTCTGCGCCTACCATGGTTGTAACGGGTAACGGGGAATCAGGGTTCGATTCCGGAGAGGGAGCCTGAGAAACGGCTACCACATCCAAGGAAGGCAGCAGGCGCGCAAATTACCCCACTCCCGGCACGGGGAGGTAGTGACGAAAAATAACGATACGGGACTCATCCGAGGCCCCGTAATCGGAATGAGAACACTCTAAACCTTTTAACGAGGATCAATTGGAGGGCCAGTCTGGTGCCAGCAGCCGCGGTAATTCCAGCTCCAATAGCGTATATTAAAGTTGTTGCGGTTAAAAAGCTCGTAGTCGAATCTGTGTCCCGCGCCGCCGGTTCATCGCTCGCGGTGTCCAACTGGCGTGCCCGCGGGACGTCCTGCCGGTGAGCTTAGCCCGCGAGGGCGGCTCAACTTGAAATCCCATCGCGGTGCTCTTCACTGAGTGTCGAGGTGGGCCGGCACGTTTACTTTGAACAAATTAGAGTGCTTAAAGCAGGCTAAAACTTCGCCTGAATACTTAGTGCATGGAATAATAGAATAGGACCTCGGTTCTATTTTGTTGGTTTTCGGAACCCCGAGGTAATGATTAATAGGAACGGATGGGGGCATTCGTATTGCGACGTTAGAGGTGAAATTCTTGGATCGTCGCAAGACGGACTAAAGCGAAAGCATTTGCCAAAAACGTTTTCATTGATCAAGAACGAAAGTTAGAGGTTCGAAGGCGATCAGATACCGCCCTAGTTCTAACCATAAACGATGCCAGCCAGCGATCCGCCGACGTTCCTCCGATGACTCGGCGGGCAGCTTCCGGGAAACCAAAGCTTTTGGGTTCCGGGGGAAGTATGGTTGCAAAGCTGAAACTTAAAGGAATTGACGGAAGGGCACCACCAGGAGTGGAGCCTGCGGCTTAATTTGACTCAACACGGGAAACCTCACCAGGCCCAGACACCGGAAGGATTGACAGATTGAGAGCTCTTTCTTGATTCGGTGGGTGGTGGTGCATGGCCGTTCTTAGTTGGTGGAGTGATCTGTCAGGTTAATTCCGATAACGAACGAGACTCTAGCCTGCTAACTAGGCGTACTTTCGACATCTCAAAGGTCGGCGTCGGTATCGTCACGGTCGTGCAAACGGTCGTGCGTGCCGCTCGTTTGATTTTTACTGTCGGCGTACAATCAATTCTTCTTAGAGGGACAAGTGGCTTTTAGCCGCACGAGAATGAGCAATAACAGGTCTGTGATGCCCTTAGATGTTCTGGGCCGCACGCGCGCTACACTGAAGGAGACAGCGTGTCCTCCCTGGCCGAAAGGTCCGGGTAACCCGCTGAACCTCCTTCGTGCTAGGGATTGGGGCTTGCAATTGTTCCCCATGAACGAGGAATTCCCAGTAAGCGCGAGTCATAAGCTCGCGTTGATTACGTCCCTGCCCTTTGTACACACCGCCCGTCGCTACTACCGATTGAATGATTTAGTGAGGTCTTCGGACCGGTACTCGGTGACGTTTCGACGTTCGTCGATGTTGCTGGGAAGATGACCAAACTTGATCATTTAGAGGAAGTAAAAGTCGTAACAAGGTTTCCGTAGGTGAACCTGCGGAAGGATCATTAACGTATTTTTGTGTCGCACAATATATGTGTGTACGCGAAACAGATACACTGACGATCTGACGTTCGGCTTCTCGCATCTGAAAAACTCGTATATTTATATACGTAGAACTGATGCGTCGAAGCGTATTACTCACACTGTATTTTTGTACACACAACAACACACTGTGTGTGTACTCTATATACGAACCGGACGTTCGCATCTCTCTCGTTTTGACCGACCGATCGACGATATCATACCAGATATGATATATCCGATC
>CAXAKX010000083.1:0-13391 GCA_963969525.1 Ontholestes murinus | reverse complement strand
CGTAGTGGCCGGCCATGAAGCCCTGACGAGTAGGAGGGTCGCGGCGGTGTGCGCAGAAGGATTGGGCGTGGGCCCGTCTGGAGCCGCCGTCGGTGCAGATCTTGGTGGTAGTAGCAAATACTCCAGCGAGGCCCTGGAGGACTGACGTGGAGAAGGGTTTCGTGTGAACAGCCGTTGCACACGAGTCAGTCGATCCTAAGCCCTAGGCGAAAGCCGATGTTGATGTTGGTGTATCTCAATGGCGATGACATTTTATAAACATATATTTGTTACATTGTTGATAAAAATCACACCCAACGGGCGAAAGGGAATCCGGTTCCTATTCCGGAACCCGGCAGCGGAACCGTTAATAAGTCGTGCCCTCGCAAGAGAGTTCGTCGGGGCAACCCAAAAAGACCTGGAGACGCCGTCGGGAGATCCGGAAAGAGTTTTCTTTTCTGTATGAGCGTTCGAGTTCCATGGAATCCTCTAGCAGGGAGATATGGTTTGGAACGCGAAGAGCACCGCAGTTGCGGCGGTGTCCGGATCTTCCCCTCGGACCTTGAAAATCCAGGAGAGGGCCACGTCGAGTATCCTGCCGGTTCGTACCCATATCCGCAGCAGGTCTCCAAGGTGAACAGCCTCTAGTCGATAGAATAATGTAGGTAAGGGAAGTCGGCAAATTGGATCCGTAACTTCGGGATAAGGATTGGCTCTGAGGACCGGGGCGTGTCGGGCTTGGTCGGGAAGCGGGTCCTGGCTGACGTGCCGGGCCTGGGCGAGGGGACGCGTGCGTTAGCGCGCGCCGATCCGAGCTCGGTCCCGTGCCTTGGCCTCCCGCGGAACTTCCTTGCTGCGAGGCCCGCGCGTGCGCACTCGGTGGCTCTGCTGCTGGCGTGCGTGTGCCGGTGTCCTCTTCGGCCGCCATTCAACGGTCAGCTCAGAACTGGCACGGACTTGGGGAATCCGACTGTCTAATTAAAACAAAGCATTGCGATGGCCCAAGCGGGTGTTGACGCAATGTGATTTCTGCCCAGTGCTCTGAATGTCAACGTGAAGAAATTTAAGCAAGCGCGGGTAAACGGCGGGAGTAACTATGACTCTCTTAAGGTAGCCAAATGCCTCGTCATCTAATTAGTGACGCGCATGAATGGATTAACGAGATTCCCACTGTCCCTACCCACTATCTAGCGAAACCACTGCCAAGGGAACGGGCTTGGAAAAATTAGCGGGGAAAGAAGACCCTGTTGAGTTTGACTCTAGTCTGGCACTGTAAGGAGACATGAGAGGTGTAGCATAAGTGGGAGGCGGCTCTGCCGTCGAATCTGAAATACCACTACTTTCATCGTTTCTTTACTTACTCGGTTAGGCGGAACGCGTGCGCCGTCCGCTAACCGCGGCGGTCTGCACGGTGTTCTCGAGCCAAGCGTGCCGAGTGGCGTGAAGCGTCGGTCGACCTCTCGGGGGAGGCCTTCGTCCGATCGCCGTCATATGCTCCCGCGTGATCCGATTCGAGGACACTGCCAGGCGGGGAGTTTGACTGGGGCGGTACATCTGTCAAATAATAACGCAGGTGTCCTAAGGCCAGCTCAGCGAGGACAGAAACCTCGCGTAGAGCAAAAGGGCAAAAGCTGGCTTGATCCCGATGTTCAGTATGCATAGGGACTGCGAAAGCACGGCCTATCGATCCTTTTGGCTTGAAGAGTTTTCAACAAGAGGTGTCAGAAAAATTACCACAGGGATAACTGGCTTGTGGCGGCCAAGCGTTCATAGCGACGTCGCTTTTTGATCCTTCGATGTCGGCTCTTCCTATCATTGCGAAGCAGAATTCGCCAAGCGTCGGATTGTTCACCCGCCTATAGGGAACGTGAGCTGGGTTTAGACCGTCGTGAGACAGGTTAGTTTTACCCTCCTGATGACTCGTCGTTGCGATAGTAATCCTGCTCAGTACGAGAGGAACCGCAGGTTCGGACATTTGGTTCACGCACTCGCTCGATCGGGCGGTGGTGCGAAGCTACCATCCGTGGGATTATGCCTGAACGCCTCTAAGGCCGTATCCTGTCTAGTCAAAGTAGGCAACGATACCTTTAGGAGTTCCGGGAGTCGAAAGGCTCTAAACCATATGACTTTACTAGGCGTGCGGTGTTCGCACCGCGCGTCGCACTGGCCCTTAAATTGCCTGGCTGTGATGACTGGCGGACGACCGGATATTTCGGCTCGTCTTTGCCTCATCTCGAAAGGTCGACTATCGGTCCATATTTCGATGTCGGAACTCGGAATTGTTTGTAGACGACTTATGTACCTAGCAGGGTGTTGTTCCCGGTAGAGCAGTTACCACGCTGCGATCTGTTGAGACTCTGCCCTTTGCTTGGGGATTCGTCACGATGTACACACACGATGATGTACTGGCTTGGTCGCGCCACGACGATGATACATATCGTTTTATTCGTTCGAGCCGCCGTCGTTTTCTCATCACACACACATCGTGTGCTGTTGTGTTGTCGTTGTTGATGTGTTGTTTGCACGTATGTCTGCATGTGACACGAGCATAGGCTTGCTTCGTGTCCAGTTATCAGACTTATTTGGGCACGCACACACACACACGCCGCGCAGCACACAACCGTGTGTGATAAACGAGCGCCCGAACATACACGGATAAATACATGTTGTACATCAATGTGCGCACTAAAGTACGTGTACGTGTACGTACGTCGTGATCGTACACCTCGAAAATATGCATTCATTTATTCATATATTTGAAGAAATTAAAATTGATAATTTTTTTTGATGATGATGTGATGATGTGTGTGTGTATAGAGCAGAGACGCCGAAAATCGTCGGGTCGGTCTCTGTTCGCGCACATCAGTTCACATAATATATTTTCATCATCGAGAGAGAGAGACACACACAAAAATAAAAAAAAAAACCACCACACACAGACTATCTCGTTCGATCTTATCATCGCATGTTGTTGTGAAAGAAGAACGAGTGTTGTGAGTGTTGTGTGTGTGGAGAAAAAGAGGCGACTAAAACCATTACTACTTCTTACATTAGTTTAGTTGTAGAGTTAATGGGCGGCAGGTACACCTATTTTTATTAACAACACAAAAATTTATTTTAACAACGAACGAAAGGAGAAGAGTACATTGTACACATTTTTTTTTTTTTTTAACAAAAATAATGTGGGTGTTCTTAAAATTATTACGAACGAAAAATGTTAATAAATTAATAAAATATTTATTTCGTCCAGCATCATACCAGTTTTATTCAGCCACAGCAGTTAAACATAAAATAACAATAATATAAATAATAAATAAAAATATTAATTGATGATATGATGATATATAATAATAATGCTGCTGGTAAAAATTACAATGGATAAACGATATTTTTTTTTTAAATGATCGATGGGCGTTATTCTGTACACGAATGGACATCAGATCTGCGGCCGTTATTCGGTACACGAATAGGCATCACATCTGCGGCCGTTATTCGGTACACGAATAGGGATCACATTTGCGGCCGCTATTCGGTACGTAAAGTGATATAATTAATTACCGTTTTTCTGTACCCATATCCGTAACGAATGTATGTTAAATAAGGCGTGAGTGGTGGTTAAATTTCGCAATTTTCACACTTACCACCAATGTTTCCTTTCGTTTCGAACGAGCGAATGGACGAATTTCATATTATCGTATAGTAAAAGAACTTTCGACAGTCATCCGGTACCGGTGTGCGATTGACCAATATGTGGCGGCCGGTGGGTCGATGTGCACGATGCTAAAAGCGAAATTTCGATCGACACGAAATAATTTCGAAATTTTTACCACGGTTCGCATTTATTTCCGCTCGTCGATGTGTCCTTTCGTATCGCGTAAGCGAATTAACGAATATTATATTTTAATATTATAAAAATAATTTCGACAAGAAATAATTTCGAAACTTTTACCACGGTTCGCAATTTATTTCCGCTCGTCGATCTTTTTTCCTTACGTTTCGTGCGAGCGAACGAACGAACGAACGAATATTATATTATCGAATGATAAAAGAAATTTCGACAGTCATTCTGTACCGGTGTGGCGGTCGGTCGGTGTGCACGGTGCGAAAAGCGAAATTTCGATCGACACGAAATAATTACGAAATTTTTACCACGGTTCGCATTTATTTCCGCTCGTCGATGTGTCCTTTCGTATCGCGTAAGCGAATTAACGAATATTATATTTAAATATAATAAAAATAATTTCTGCCGTTATTCGGTACCTATGTACGAAAAACCTATATGTGGCGGTCGGTCGGTCGGTGTGCACGGAGCTAAAACCGAAATTTCGACAAGAAATAATTTCGAAATAATTTCGAAACTTTTACCACGGTTCGCAATTTATTTCCGCTCGTCGATCTTTTTTCCTTACGTTTCGTGCGAGCGAACGAACGAACGAACGAATATTATATTATCGAATGATAAAAGAAATTTCGACAGTCATTCTGTACCGGTGTGGCGGTCGGTCGGTGTGCACGGTGCGAAAAGCGAAATTTCGATCGACACGAAATAATTACGAAATTTTTACCACGGTTCGCATTTATTTCCGCTCGTCGATGTGTCCTTTCGTATCGCGTAAGCGAATTAACGCATATTATATTTTAATATTATAAAAATAATTTCGACAAGAAATAATTTCGAAACTTTTACCACGGTTCGCAATTAATTTCCGCTCGTCGATCTTTTTTCCTTACGTTTCCTGCGAGCGAGCGAACGAACGAATATTATATTATCGAATGATAAAAGAAATTTCGACAGTCATTCTGTACCGGTGTGGCGGTCGGTCGGTGTGCACGGTGCGAAAAGCGAAATTTCGATCGACACGAAATAATTACGAAATTTTTACCACGGTTCACATTTATTTCCGCTCGTCGATGTGTCCTTTCGTATCGCGTAAGCGAATTAACGAAAATTTTATTTTAATAAAATAAAAATAATTTCTGCCGTTATTCCGTACCTATGTACGAAAAATATATATGTGAGGCGGTCGGTCGGTGTGCACGATGCCAAAAGCGTTATTCGGTACGGGCGTGCGAAATAATTGTACGCGGCGGTCGGTCGGTGTGCACGATGCTAAAAGCGTTATTCGGTACCTGTGTGCGAAAAACCTAAAGTCGAACGTTTTCACTTCGGTCCGCTTTATTTCCACTCGCCGATCTGTCCTTTCGCATCGCGTAAGCGAATTAACGAAAATTTTATTTTATTAAAATAAAAATAATTTCTGCCGTTATTCGGTACCTGTGTACGAAAAACATATATATGAGGCGGTCGGTCGGTGCGAATAAGCGAATTGACGAAAATTTTATTTTAATATAATAAAAATAATTTCTGCCGTTATTCGGTACCTGTGTACGAAAAACATATATATGAGGCGGTCGGTCGGTGCGAATAAGCGAATTGACGAAAATTTTATTTTAATAAAATAAAAATAATTTCTGCCGTTATTCCGTACCTATGTACGAAAAATATATATGTGAGGCGGTCGGTCGGTGTGCACGATGCCAAAAGCGTTATTCGGTACGGGCGTGCGAAATAATTGTACGCGGCGGTCGGTCGGTGTGCACGATGCTAAAAGCGTTATTCGGTACCTGTGTGCGAAAAACCTAAAGTCGAACGTTTTCACTTCGGTCCGCTTTATTTCCACTCGCCGATCTGTCCTTTCGCATCGTGTAAGCGAATTAACGAAAATTTTATTTTATGAAAATAAAAATAATTTCTGCCGTTATTCGGTACCTGTGTACGAAAAACATATATATGAGGCGGTCGGTCGGTGCGAATAAGCGAATTGACGAAAATTTTATTTTATTAAAATAAAAATAATTTCTGCCGTTATTCGGTACCTATGTACGAAAAATATATATGTGAGGCGGTCGGTCGGTGTGCACGATGCCAAAAGCGTTATTCGGTACGGGCGTGCGAAATAATTGTACGCGGCGGTCGGTCGGTGTGCACGATGCTAAAAGCGTTATTCGGTACCTGTGTGCGAAAAACCTAAAGTCGAACGTTTTCACTTCGGTCCGCTTTATTTCCACTCGCCGATCTGTCCTTTCGCATCGTGTAAGCGAATTAACGAAAATTTTATTTTATTAAAATAAAAATAATTTCTGCCGTTATTCGGTACCTGTGTACGAAAAACATATATATGAGGCGGTCGGTCGGTGCGAATAAGCGAATTGACGAAAATTTTATTTTATTAAAATAAAAATAATTTCTGCCGTTATTCGGTACCTGTGTACGAAAAACATATATATGAGGCGGTCGGTCGGTGCGAATAAGCGAATTGACGAAAATTTTATTTTATTAAAATAAAAATAATTTCTGCCGTTATTCGGTACCTGTGTACGAAAAACATATATATTAGGCGGTCGGTCGGTGCGAATAAGCGAATTGACGAAAATTTTATTTTAATATAATAAAAATAATTTCTGCCGTTATTCGGTACCTGTGTACGAAAAACATATATATGAGGCGGTCGGTCGGTGTGCACGATGCTAAAAGCGTTATTCGGTACGGGCGGGCGAAAAACTTATATGCGGCGGTCGGTCGGTGTGCACGATGCCGAGAGCGTTATTCGGTACCTGTGTGCGAGAGACATATATATATGGTGGTGCACGGTGCGATGAGCGAATTTTCATTTTACGCAAATAAAGTCGAGTATTACGCTTCGTTTCGTCTTGTTTCACACACAAATGATATTTTCGGGCAGTGCTAAGTGGAAAAATAAAAATAAAATTTCTCGCCGTTATTCTGTACAAATATGCATCAAACAGCTGTATGGGCGGTGCAGGTCGAAAGCGTTATTCGGTACCGGTGTGCGAAAAACCTAATGTCGAACGTTTTAACTTCGGTCCGCTTTATTTCCACTCGCCGATGTGTCCTTTCGTATCGAGTAAGCGAATTAACGAAAATTTTATTTTAATAAAATAAAAATAATTTCTGCCGTTATTCGATACCTATGTACGAGAAACATATATATGAGGCGGTCGGTCGGTCGGTCGGTCGGCGCGCACGATGCTAAAAGCGTTATTCGGTACGGGCGTGCGAAAAACTTAAATGCGGCGGTCGGTCGGTGCGCACGATGCCGAAAGCGTTATTCGGTACCTGTGTGCGAGAGACATATATATGGTGGTGCACGGTGCGATGAGCGAATTTTCGATTTACGCAAATAAAGTCGAGTATTACGCTTCGTTTCGTCTTGTTTCACACACAAATGATATTTTCGGGCAGCGCTAGGTGGAAAAATAAAAATTTAATTTCTCGCCGTTATTCTGTACAAATATGCATCAAACAGCTATATGGGTGGTGCAGGTCGTTCGGGTGAAAAGTGGAAGATTGAAAAAGAACGACCAGGCGAGCAGTATATGTATATATATCGCAAAGAAACGCCGAAATAAATATCCTTTTGGCTTTAATAAACCGTCGCATGGGTAAAATAAAATTTTTAACAAATTTTTGCCCTATGCGACGGACGGAGAGACGAACGACGAACAACGGCGGGCGACGACACACGGCAACGGGCGACGACACAACAACCAGTGTAGTGTAATGCCATTATATACGTTACGTGTAATAAGTCGGCCGGCGTGTTTTTAGTTTTTATCTCTTGCGGGGGAACGCGAGGTCTCAGTGTGTTCACCAAGCTGCTACTTCTCTAGTATTATATATAATATATAATAAGAAGATGTGTGTGGTTTTGCGTGTTCGGTGTGCCTCATATAATCGTTCCCCATCACATTAAAACACATAAAATATCATCATCGTCTGTTGAAAATAAAATCACGGCCTCACGTGTCTGGACAGTTCGATGTATTTAATATAAAACGACGACGAACCGGAGAGACGAACGACGAACAACGGCGGGCGACGACACACGGCAACGGGCGACGACACAACAACCAGTGTAGTGTAATGCCATTATATACGTTACGTGTAATAAGTCGGCCGGCGTGTTTTTAGTTTTTATCTCTTGTGGGGGAACGCGAGGTCTCAGTGTGTTCACCAAGCTGCTACTTCTCTAGTATTATATATAATATATAATAAGAAGATGTGTGTGGTTTTGCGTGTTCGGTGTGCCTCATATAATCGTTCCCCATCATATTAATACACATAAAATATCATCATCGTCTGTTGAAAATAAAATCACGGCCTCACGTGTCTGGACAGTTCGATGTATTTAATAAAACGACGACGAACCGGAGAGACGAACGACGAACAACGGCGGGCGACGACACACGGCAACGGGCGACACAACAACACCAGTGTAGTAGTGTAATGCCATTATATACGTTACGTGTAATAAGTCGGCCGGCGTGTTTTTAGTTTTTATCTCTTGTGGGGGAACGCGAGGTCTCAGTGTGTTCACCAAGCTGCTACTTCTCTAGTATTATATATAATATATAATAAGAAGATGTGTGTGGTTTTGCGTGTTCGGTGTGCCTCATATAATCGTTCCCCATCATATTAATACACATAAAATATCATCATCGTCTGTTGAAAATAAAATCACGGCCTCACGTGTCTGGACAGTTCGATGTATTTAATAAAACGACGACGAAACCGGAGAGACGAACGAGGAACAACGGCGGGCGACGACACACGGCAACGGGCGACACAACAACACCAGTGTAGTAGTGTAATGCCATTATATACGTTACGTGTAATAAGTCGGCCGGCGTGTTTTTAGTTTTATCTCTTGTTTGGGGGAACGCCGAGGTCTCAGTGTTGCACCAATCTGCTACTCTATTATAATATATAATAAGATGTGTGTGGTTTGTGTGTCGGTTGTGCCTCATACAAAAATCGTTCCCCGTATTTTACTACATATATAAATATATATCATCATCGTGTTATTATCGTCTGTTGAAAATAAAATCACGGCCTCGTCGTGTCTGGACAGTTCGATGTTTTAATAAAACGAGACGCGAGAAATCAGTTGCCGCCCGAGGAAATTTTTTTCTTGTCTCTCACCCACCATATATATATACCGTCTGTTGAATATAAAATCACGGCCTCGCCGTGTCCGGACAGTTCGGTGTTGAAAACTCTAACAGGTAGTTTGAACCTGTCCGAATAGCACGTTCGCGGGACCCATTTCGTATATTCGTTTATGCGTATGGCCCTTATGCGAGCAACATGTAGACTGAACATGTAATATTTTTAAAGTAGCGGTGCGTAAAAACTCCGTGAAAATTCAAATGCAATAACTCACCGAATTCCGAGCGAGAATGAAAACTTATGTTGATTGAAATATATATATCATCATAAAGTCAGACGTTCGGGGGACCCGAGCGCGTGGTCCCCTTGGCCGAGACGATGATTTTCAATCTAACGAACAATGATGTTTTTTGTAGTGTGTGTAAGCCTTGGCGAGATGTGAAATTTATAAAATTTCTCTTCTCTCTCATGCCATATATATGATATATTGATGCATTTCGGAGTTGTGTGGACCGAGAGTCTCTCCACTCCTATTCTTGGTGTTCACACCGCCGGCCGGCCGCCGTGTGCTCGTGTACATGTGCCGTCGTGTGCTGACGTGTGTGTCTCCGGGCGCATTATCAAACAAAAAAATTCGTGGGTCTGCATAAATGTGTGAACGTCTAGTCGCAATATCGCCGTAGCACAACCGCCGCCCCGCGTTTCGTGTCTTTTACACAAGTTGCATCACGTCCACCGTCTTGACCCCGCCACAGGGGCGGGATAGGTGTTTTACTGGCGTGCTCTGTATACCAATGGAGTGACACGTTAACGTCGGGGGTCCGTGCACGCGTAAACCGGGATATGTGCGATGTTCCGTTCAGCAGAGAGCAGAATTACGAATTCTTGGTGTTCACACCGCCGGCCGGCCGCCGTGTGCTCGTGTACATGTGCCGTCGTGTGCTCACGTGTGTGTCTCCGGGCGCATTATCAAACAAAAAAAGTCGTGGGTCTGCATAAATGTGTGAACGTCTAGTCGTAATATCGCCGTAGCACAACCGCCGCCCCGCGTTTCGTGTCTTTTACACAAGTTGCATCACGTCCACCGTCTTGACCCCGCCACAGGGGCGGGATAGGTGTTTTACTGGCGTGCTCTGTATACCAATGGAGTGACACGTTAACGTCGGGGGTCCGTGCACGCGTAAACCGGGATATGTGCGATGTTCCGTTCAGCAGAGCAGAATTTCGAACCACCTCTTTATTATAAATAAATGAGCTCGTCGTTACACCGGGCGCGCGCGCGCGTAAGCGCCGCCGCTCGAGTGTGCGCGACTAAACACAGCTCCCTGGTTGATCCTGCCAGTAGTCATATGCTTGTCTCAAAGATTAAGCCATGCATGTCTCAGTACAAGCCAAATTAAGGTGAAACCGCGAAAGGCTCATTAAATCAGTTATGGTTCCTTAGATCGTACACCACTTATCCTTGGATAACTGTGGTAATTCTAGAGCTAATACATGCAAACAGAGTTCCGACCGGAGACGGAAGGAGCGCTTTTATTAGATCAAAACCAATCGGTGTCGGACGCGAGTCCGTTCATCGTACAACTTGGTGAATCTGAATAACTTATTGCTGATCGCACGGTCTCGCACCGGCGACGCATCTTTCAAATGTCTGCCTTATCAACTGTCGATGGTAGGTTCTGCGCCTACCATGGTTGTAACGGGTAACGGGGAATCAGGGTTCGATTCCGGAGAGGGAGCCTGAGAAACGGCTACCACATCCAAGGAAGGCAGCAGGCGCGCAAATTACCCACTCCCGGCACGGGGAGGTAGTGACGAAAAATAACGATACGGGACTCATCCGAGGCCCCGTAATCGGAATGAGAACACTCTAAACCTTTTAACGAGGATCAATTGGAGGGCCAGTCTGGTGCCAGCAGCCGCGGTAATTCCAGCTCCAATAGCGTATATTAAAGTTGTTGCGGTTAAAAAGCTCGTAGTCGAATCTGTGTCCCGCGCCGCCGGTTCATCGCTCGCGGTGTCCAACTGGCGTGCCCGCGGGACGTCCTGCCGGTGAGCTTAGCCCGCGAGGGCGGCTCAACTTGAAATCCCATCGCGGTGCTCTTCACTGAGTGTCGAGGTGGGCCGGCACGTTTACTTTGAACAAATTAGAGTGCTTAAAGCAGGCTAAAACTTCGCCTGAATACTTAGTGCATGGAATAATAGAATAGGACCTCGGTTCTATTTTGTTGGTTTTCGGAACCCCGAGGTAATGATTAATAGGAACGGATGGGGGCATTCGTATTGCGACGTTAGAGGTGAAATTCTTGGATCGTCGCAAGACGGACTAAAGCGAAAGCATTTGCCAAAAACGTTTTCATTGATCAAGAACGAAAGTTAGAGGTTCGAAGGCGATCAGATACCGCCCTAGTTCTAACCATAAACGATGCCAGCCAGCGATCCGCCGACGTTCCTCCGATGACTCGGCGGGCAGCTTCCGGGAAACCAAAGCTTTTGGGTTCCGGGGGAAGTATGGTTGCAAAGCTGAAACTTAAAGGAATTGACGGAAGGGCACCACCAGGAGTGGAGCCTGCGGCTTAATTTGACTCAACACGGGAAACCTCACCAGGCCCAGACACCGGAAGGATTGACAGATTGAGAGCTCTTTCTTGATTCGGTGGGTGGTGGTGCATGGCCGTTCTTAGTTGGTGGAGTGATCTGTCAGGTTAATTCCGATAACGAACGAGACTCTAGCCTGCTAACTAGGCGTACTTTCGACATCTCAAAGGTCGGCGTCGGTATCGTCACGGTCGTGCAAACGGTCGTGCGTGCCGCTCGTTTGATTTTTACTGTCGGCGTACAATCAATTCTTCTTAGAGGGACAAGTGGCTTTTAGCCGCACGAGAATGAGCAATAACAGGTCTGTGATGCCCTTAGATGTTCTGGGCCGCACGCGCGCTACACTGAAGGAGACAGCGTGTCCTCCCTGGCCGAAAGGTCCGGGTAACCCGCTGAACCTCCTTCGTGCTAGGGATTGGGGCTTGCAATTGTTCCCCATGAACGAGGAATTCCCAGTAAGCGCGAGTCATAAGCTCGCGTTGATTACGTCCCTGCCCTTTGTACACACCGCCCGTCGCTACTACCGATTGAATGATTTAGTGAGGTCTTCGGACCGGTACTCGGTGACGTTTCGACGTTCGTCGATGTTGCTGGGAAGATGACCAAACTTGATCATTTAGAGGAAGTAAAAGTCGTAACAAGGTTTCCGTAGGTGAACCTGCGGAAGGATCATTAACGTATTTTTGTGTCGCACAATATATGTGTGTACGCGAAACAGATACACTGACGATCTGACGTTCGGCTTCTCGCATCTGAAAAACTCGTATATTTATATACGTAGAACTGATGCGTCGAAGCGTATTACTCACACTGTATTTTTGTACACACAACAACACACTGTGTGTGTACTCTATATACGAACCGGACGTTCGCATCTCTCTCGTTTTGACCGACCGATCGACGATATCATACCAGATATGATATATCCGATCTCGGTTGACTCGTGTGGCTGATCCGTCGTCTGTTTGAAAGAAACATAAAAAGACACTGAAGTTTTGGGAGTATATATCCCATTCTTCCAGAGAGGGATGCTCGCATCGCGCCGCCTTACTACGGATGTATTCTGTATGGGCGCGCGCGCGGTCCGTCATCCGTTATAACAAACATATTTATTTTAAATAAAATATACTACCGATTGTAACCACCAGAGAGATAATATTACATATATATATTATATATACATATACAAATAATAAATATTGGCACAAACAAACAAACAAACAAACAAACAAAAACGAGCACGGACGATGTACGTACGCGTACACGTGCTGCGTCTCATGGGACCGCTCGTAGGAAGGCCGAGCGGTCCTCAGTCACCCGCCATCTGAAATGTTTGTTGATGCGGTGTGGCACTGGGTGTTCGCATCTCGAGATTCGAGAAAATACAACAAACACGATAATAATGTGCGTTGTATGTGTATCTTATCGACGAGAGATCCGTCACCTTGCTTTTACATATAAAAATATATATATATATATATATATATTAATATAATACATTGTGCGATATGTACGAAGACATATGTCGAGAAAACACACGTTGGGTGTTCGCATCTCGAATTGCCGAGATCCGTCATCTGTTTTTGTTCCGGGCACCCTGGTTTTGTTACGGTTGTTTTATAACGCTTCACTGTGTAAATTCAACTGTAAAATGGGTTTTGAATGTATTTCGCCCGGCCACACTTTATTTCTCGAAAATGTCGACAATTTTTCTGTTTACGACGATAAAACACAATAGTATCCGCCTGTTGGAGAAAAAGTATATGCGCAGTTAGTATTTGGGGGATGTGTCGGAGTCGTGGTCCGGTATCAGTGGTACCGTTCGCCCGGACACAAGCGGTGA
>CAXAKX010000082.1:0-81116 GCA_963969525.1 Ontholestes murinus | reverse complement strand
ATACGCCGTGCTGACGAGCCACAATAATGGCGAAACAGCTGTCCGCGGATTTTCCCGATCTTGTACATCGGTACATTGTTTGAAAATTTTTCAACGCCATTAGCACAAAAAATTAATTAATACATATGTCAATACACGTCAATATATCAAATATTATCTATGGTCAGGCGTTGAAAATAATTAAATCAGACCACTTTGGGGGATTCTAACGCTCACTCGTCATGGTTCGTGCTAACATACCCTTAGTGACATGACTTGGTAGAGCAATTTGGATGTGTGCGACCTAAAAGTGGCTAATAAGGTAAATCTTCCGCAGTTTCATTCCAACGTTAAGGCGGAAGAATTAACAATAAATATAAGTTCCAAAAATTGTACTGATGTGCGAGATTGAGAGATACGCCGTGCTGACGAGCCACAATAATGGCGAAACAGCTGTCCGCGGATTTTCCCGATCTTGTACATCGGTACATTGTTTGAAAATTTTTCAACGCCATTAGCACAAAAAAAAAAAAAAAAAAATTAATTAATACATATGTCAATACACGTCAATATATATATATATATATATATAGGGTTGCTGATATGTATGGAAACGGTCGAATATCTCCTAAAGTAAGAAAGCTAGCGAAAAATGTTAAGATACAAAAGTTTTAGGGTTTCTTAAAAACTGGTGGAATAAAGACAAATTAAGTATACAGGATCAGTTAAAAAGTCCGGATGAAACAAACCTGCTTTTTCTTTAATGGAACACCCCGTATTCCAATTCATCTCGAAATTCTACACAAAATTGGTATGGCACATCATAAGGCTAAACTTGACCGTTTTAGAGATATCGAACTTTGAAAATCATTTTTTTTTTATAAATTATACAAAAATAGTTAGTCATCAAATCACTTGTCAAAGGCAGGTGGGAAGCAGCGTTGTTATGGAGATGGAAATCTCCATAACAACGCTGCGTCATTACACACAAAACTTCTCTGATTGGATAATTTTCGCGCGAAAATGATACGTTTAAGTAAAACGTATATGATTTTCAAAGTTCGATTTCTCTAAAACAGTCAAGTTTAGCTTTATGATGAGCTATACCAATTTTGTGTAGAATTTCGAGATTAATTGAAATATGGAACAATATAGAGGGTATTCCATTAAAGAAAAGGCAAGTTTGTTTCGTCCTGACTTTCTAACTAATCATGTATACTTAATTTATCTTTATTCTGATAGTTTTTAAAAAACCCTAAAACTCTTGTATCTTACCATTTTTCGCTAGGTCTCTTACTTTAGGAGATATTCGACCGTTTCCATACATATCAGCGACCCTGTATACAGGGTGACTGACGAAAAACCTTTGGTGCTGTATCTTGCTTATTTTTGATCCGATTTTAATAAATAAAACATCAAATTAAATCATTTTTAAAGGACTTTAATATGAACTGCACAGATATTTTTTCTTGTATTCTGGTTTTGACAAATGACGACCAACCTTTTTTTTCAAATTGCACTGTATATATATTTTGTATTGATCCGCAAGAAGATTTTTTTCTGAATATAAAATTGTAAACGTTTTCATCCATTCAACAAACCAAAATCGAGAAATTGAGGATTTTTTGAAAAAAAAATAAAAATCAAGTACCCAAAGAAAACAACATACAATATTGCAATGATTTTTAATAATTTCACCATTAAAATGAATAAAGAAGTATTTTTTTTTTTAGTATTTATAACAGAGATTTTTCTTCGAATACGTAATCATATAGAACAGCAAAAATGTATTTTAAAAGGGAAGAAAAATCTAAAAAAATAATAAAAAAATTTAAATATATGTGTTGTAGCATCGTCCTAATGCAACCCGATTGTATTCAACACTATTAATGACAATTCATCCAGAAAATTATTTATTTCGTTCGTTAGCTTACATTTTTTTTATTAACACTGCCTTTAGTAAAAAGGGGCCCACTTGTCTGCCTCCTAATATACCATACTACTCGTTAACACTAAATAGATTTTGGAAAATATTTCCACAACAACAATCTTTACGCACCAGTCTTCCAAATTTGGCGGCACATGGAATTACTCAGAAAACCGATTTCTGTAGAGGCATAAAATTCTAGTAGAGTAGTACTACTGTGTTTGAAATCTTGGAACATTTTAATTATGAAATTATTAAAAATCGTTGCAGTATTATATCAATGGCTGACACTGTCACTTTTGAAATTTAAAATAGGCTATGAACATTGTTTACTATGGATACTTGATTTTTTAATTTTTTTTAAATCCGCAATTTCTCGACTTTAGTTTGATGTATGGATAAAATTGTTTACAATTTTATGTTCAGAAAAAACCTCCTTCTGGATCAATAAAACATTTATATACAGTGCAATTAAAAAAAAATTGATCGTCTTTTGTCAAAAACTGGATACAAGAAAAATATAAGTTCAGTTCATATTAAAGCCCTTTATAAATGATTTAATTTAATGTTTTATTTATTAAAATCGGATCAAAAATAAGCAAGATACAGTACCAAAGGTTTTTCGTCAGTCACCCTGTATATACGTGTCCACGTAAGTATGCAACAAATGGGAAACTTTTTTATTATTAATTTCTCAGAAAATTTTATTCTTTATAAAAGTTGGTGCTTGATCTTAAACATACAAAAAAGACAAAACAAATGACATACGGTTTTAATCAACAAAAAAATTAATTTCTTTAAAATTAACAAGCTAAACGATATTATTCCTTTAATAACAATCACTCAATATGATCCCCTTCCCTCTCAATACATAAATTTGTTCTTCTCTCAGAATAAACTCTGATTTTTAACCACTCCCATAAATTTTATCTGTCATGCTGACATTAACAGCCAAAATATTCTCTCCATAAAAGGCGATGAAAGAATTAAAAACTGAATATAAATCAAAGATTCTAGATGTCGAGGAGGACCCTTGTGCCTTAACATCATGGTTAATAATTGGGTTTGAGTGGAAGAACATATTTAGTTGTGAACTCCGCCCGTACTTCTGTCGGACAAAATTTTATGTATGTTTTTTTAAAAGATTTATTTTTATGTGTATTATTTAAGATAGAAGGACAAAGATAAATAAATATATAAATATATAAATATAAATATAAAGTAATCAAGTAGATTTAGATCAGGTGAGCGAGCAGGCCATGGAAATTTTGAATGTCTTCCAATCTATTTCTCATTAAATCGTTTATTTAAATATTCAATTACGACACGAGCACTTTGTGCAGGTGCTTAATCCTACATAAACCAAAGAGAATTTCTTGGAGCCAAAGGTAACATATACAATTAATTTTCCAATTACATATTTAAATACCTTTCTGAATTTTAATTATGCCGAAATATGTAGGATCCTATCATATTTCGGTTCAAAAATCCAGACCAAACGTTTATTTTTTATTTTAATTCCAAATGCTGGATTTTCTGTTGACCACTACAGTTTTATGATATAACTACACCGTTTGCAGTAAATGTAGCTTCATCCGTAAACAGGATCTTCTTAGGAAATGTTCTATTAATTTCTATTTCACAAAAACAAAATATAGAATGATTATCGTAATCATGTTCTTGCAAAATTTAAACATATCTTGGTTTAAATGCTTTCAACTTATTTCCCAATTCTATTATTATAGTTTCAGGATTTTTAACGAGGCTTTGCAAGATATCTAACGAATTATCCACATTTCTCACTGGTTTGGTACGTTCTTTTTAAAATGCAATTCATATTTACTGGTCCTTTTAAATTGCTTTAAAATTCTTGACAATTCTGAATAACTGATTCTCTTTTCGGGGTGCCTGCCGTTCAAAATTTCAACTGCTTCTCTGCCAATTTTATAGTTATCGTCACATATTAGCACCAACTCTGCTCTGTATTGTAAAGTTAATCGCTCTGCCATAATTTATACAGATACGTCGAAACTAAGGATACTTGATAAAATTCGCTTAAAAGTGTAAAAGTTATAAAAATTGTTCATTATCTTTCTAATATAGCAATTAATGTCATTTTTTATGTCTTTTTTGTAGGTTTAAGATCAAGCACCAACTTTTATAAAGAGTGAAAGTTTCTGAGAAATTAATAATAAAAAAGTTTCCCATTGGTTGCATATTTACGTGGACACGTTGTATATATATATACCGTGTGTCCCGCTTGAAGACGCATGATAGGGCATTCCCATATAAAATTTTCAATTGCAGTTTGTATCTCTATTATTGGACGAAAATTATCAAAATAAAATTAGAATGACTCCTTTATATACTAAGATTATTTTAGAGGTTTTATTTTTGTTTCATCTTTAGTTTTAGTCGAAATATATCTTAAAACGTGTGAAGAAATATTCGATAAAAAATCCTCAAAATAGTAGTTGCTATGAAATGTCAGTATTTGTCATCTAAATTGATTAAGCCACAAACAAATAATTCAATTCAAAATAAGTGCTTACACCACAAAAGAAAAAGTTCAGATCATCAAATTGAGTTTTGGCGGACATTTGCGACTTATTTAGTAGAAATTTTGAAGCCTGTCCAGTGCCGTGTCAATCAACAATTATTAGAATTGATCAGAAATTTGAGGATTATGGTTGTGTAAACGATGAACATATTCTTAGGAATAAAGGGAGGAAATCTGAAGAAACTGTTACAAATGGGTTGCAAGGGTAACAGTATGTCTAGCATCAAATTTTGTTAAATTATTATTTAACGAGAATAAGAGATTTCCAAATAGGGTGTGTTTTACAAATGAATGTACTTTCTATTTGGTGTCTGAAAATAACGAACAAAACATTCTTCATATTGTAACATCAAGAAGTGAATATCCAAAAAACTCAATGTATGGACTTGCATTTTAAAAATAGCGTTGTTAGTTTTATTTTTATTGCAAGCAAATTAAAGTATTTATCGGTCTCACTTTATGTATCAACTATAACAAAAGACAGGCTTTTTAAACTAAAGTAACAGACTAAATTAATTATCTTTTTTAAATACGATGGAAAACTAGATACATTAAAATTTTTACTTATAAAGTACTAAAACGGTGCAATAAACAATATTTTGGCGTTTTCTGTAAAAACGAGAAGACTTAACATTTAAGATATAAATACCATTCGATAGGTAATTAAAACGTGCATTTGCTGATTAATTAATAAATATAGCGTTCCATTTGTTTAATTCCATTTTTTTTACACCCGGTATAAGATGTCAAATTTATTATACTTGGAAAATAAAATACATATGATCTATTGTTACATTTCAGTGTAAATTTGGTATGCATAACTTAATTACTTTTTAAGTATTTGAAACATCAAAATTAGGTTAAATTTTTACAAAATTCAAATTATTTCAAAAACCTTAAGGTTTAAGTAATAAAAACCTTATTAAAACACACACTTACTTTGATCGAAGGATCAAAAAATGCAATAAAATACAGGGCGTTTCATTAAAAAAACACAACTTTGATACTTTTAGGGTTTTTGGTACACCCTGTATATTATGGAAGTAATTTTAAAAAGTAGCCCTAATAGACCCCCATATATCCCCAAAGTGAAACTTTTTGAAAGTCACGTATTTTGGCCACATAGTGTTAATAACCCTGTATATATCACATTTTTGTAAGGATAATGTTCACATGTACCTTTGGAATGAAACTATTGCATAAGAAATAGTTTGATGAATCTTAAAACATGTTCAAAATTTAAGAAGTGAAAGACACATTATAGCTTACAGCAGTGTGCAGGATAAAATAGAAACATTAAAGTAGCTTTAATTTGGCTAAAAATTATCCAAACTGTTGAAATTAAAGTGGAAATCATAGATCACAAATTTTTAATATCAGGACATTCGTTTTTACTAGATGATAGAGATTTTGGCGTAGTAGAAATGGCATTCAAAAATAATTTACTGTTTGTCCCCAAGGTTACTACAATATTTCAACAAGTGTCGGAAAGGTAATAATTTTATTGCACATGAAATGAGACAAGTAGATATTGCATCAACAAAATTATTAGACGCAATTTTTAAAAGGATAAGACCAAGAAAGTTAGAAAATATATTGACACCACTGTGTAAAAATATCAGACAAATCACACTAGCAACATACAAGGACTTTGAAGATGAGTATAGATGAGTAGTAAATTGTTTTGTAATTTTGTACGTTGTGTAGTTAAAAAAAAATGTTTTGAATCACATAAATTATATTTTTTGAGATATGTAAAATAAAATAAGTATTTTTTTTAAATTTTAAGCATCTTAAATTATATTGAATGAACTTGGGCTCTATAATAAGAACTATAAATTTAACACCTTTAAATACACTTAATCAGTAAGATGCATTCATATCTCAATTTAAGTATAAATGGACTTAAGCTACTTTCAAAATAAAAGGCTCATATTAATATCTTGTTGATTTTTAAAAATTATAGCGGATTAATAATAATTAATAAGTTACATCAATTTAAATGGTTACATTGCATCCAAAATATATTTCTGGTTATAAGAAAAACAAACGTCTGAAGGAAATTGTTGAATGCTCTATTAATTAGTTAATCAATATTATCTTCACGTACTATGTCATTAAGTACACAAAATTAAAATTAAATATGTTTGCATAAAGTTTACACCAAGACAACAAAAGTAATTTTATTTGTCTTTTATTTAAATAAAATATATTATAATTAAATATGAAATAAAAAAGTTTAAATATGAAAGATTCATATTTTAAAAATAGTACCAATAACCAATAAGAACAAGTATAAACTAAATAAATACGTATAATACTTGCTCTGTTAAAACAATCAACACGAATCGGTAATAGACATTCAAACTATTCACGCTTCATTGCAAAATACCGAAGGTAACGGCGATCGGATGACGTCAAATTGGATTTGGATCCAGTAGAGACTAAACATTATAAAACGGTATGTATCGATATAACTCAATCAAGCAAAATAAATTGAATGAAGGTGGATATATTCCATGCACAAACAGTTTTCAATGTAAATGAGTTCGAGGTCAAAATGTGGACGGTCCAGTGAAATCCAATACATTTAGTTCCATTTATATTAATTCAATTACAATATACATTTATATACCGTTCAAAAGCAAACTGCAAACCTTTAGATAAACTCACTATTATTTTGTTAGGATATTTCGTTTAGAATTGATAACCCTTTATTATGAGATTTAAACCATCCATATGAATTATTTAATTGTATTAATCGAGAGATCGGAACATTATTATCGGTTTATTATTGTTTAATTACATTTGCTATTTAATTTTTAATAAAATCAATGGAAATTCAATTCTTGTTCTAAATTTTTCATAATATATTCACTCACAAACAGTTTCGTTGTACGTTAGTACATGTCATTATTTTCAGTTTATTTGGCAAAAATAAATTCATATAATTTGACAAATAATAAACTCAAAAGTAAACAAAAATAAATTCATATAAACTAGTTTGTTCAGGTGTTAGCCAGAGAAGTAGTTGTCTCAATAAGTGATTGGTTTTGTAGTTTTAGTACGATTTATTGTTATAATAATAATAATGATAATGTTTATTGGTGCACATAACATAGTTTTACACAGATCAAAAGACGAAAAAGTAGTAATAAAAATAATTAGATAAACAAACTGGTACAGATTTTACAATAAAGTTCATAAATAATTACAAGTAATAAAGAGAAATACATTTAACTGCACACAAAAACAATTCTTATTAGCATACTTAGGTTTAGGTACTATTATAGTTATTGGTACACAAATTGTTTGGTTGGAAAGAGATTTTAACATTCAAATATCATAACGGCTTAGCCCGTTGCTCTTCAATTTATATATGAGTGAATTAGAAGAAGTCCTGAGAAACGGGCAAGCGGGCGGGATTGTAATAGGGAAAATGAAGGTGTGGATGTTGGCGTATGCGGATGATGTGGTGTTGCTGGCGAAGGATTGGGGAGAAATGAATGAGATGTTGCAAAGGGTTGAAAGGTATATGGATAAGCGAGGTTTGTGTGTGAATGTAGGAAAAACAAAGTGGATGAGATTTAGGAATAGAGGAAGAGAAGGAAGAATGAAAGAATTAACATGGAAGGGAGAAGTGATCGAGAGAGTGAAAGAGTTTAAATATTTGGGTTTTGTGTTTAGGTGGTGTGGGGGGTACAGGGAGCACGCCAGATGGGTCCAAATGAAGGCGAGGAAAGCGTGGTATGTGGTGAAGGAGAAGTGGGGACAGTGGCTGAAGGGGAATTTTCAGATGGCGTGCAAACTGTGGGATGCATGTGTAAAACCAATTTTAATGTATGGTGTGGAGGCATGGGGTATGAAAGCATATGAATGTATCGAGAGAGAGCAGGTGACATTCCTGAAGCAGATGTTGGCGGTGGAAAGATCAACGCCCAGCTACATTCTGCTTCAGGAAACGAACAGAACGTGTATGCATGGAGACGCAATGGAAAGAGTGACTAGATATGAGATGAAAGTGATAGGATTGGGGGGAGAAAGGTTGGTAAAAGAAGTGTGGAGAACGTGTGTGGGAGTAGGAGAGAGTGGTTGGAGAATAGAGAGGAGAAAAATGTATGAAAGAGCAGGAGTATCTGAAAGTTTGGTAAATGAGTGGTTGGAAAAAGGGGTGAATGTGGCAGCTTGGATGAAGGTAAAATGGGAAGAAGTAGAAAAGCAGGAGCGTCAAAGGTGTATTGAAAGTAGTGAGTACAACCCTCTTTATAAAAGGTGGCAGGTGCATGGGAAGATACCTGGGTACCTAGAAAATTGTAGATTGAACAGAGAGCAGAAGGTAGCAATGGCTAGGGCTAGGTGTGGCTCGGAGGAGAGAGGAAGAAAGATATGGATGGGTGAAGAGTATGGTAGGTGTGTGCTGTGTGGGAGTGGGAGAGATACATGGAGTCATCTAGCGGAGGAGTGTAAGGAGATACGGGAGGAATGGATGAATGGGAGTAGACGGATAGAGGAGTGGATGCGAGAGGACGGGGCTGGCGTAAAGATTGTGATGACATTAGGGTGGGAGAGGGAGAGGAGAAGAAGGATGTAATAAATATTTAGTTTTTGAATTGTTAATATTTTGTTTATATGGATAAGTTTATAGATGCCAATAAAGGTCTTTTTTTTTTTTTTTTTTTTTTTTTTTTTATCATAAAGATATTGTCATTATAAAAAGCTGCCTTGAAAACGGTACAATAACATGTTTAAAATTAATTTAAATTAAAATTAAATTAAGACTACAATAAAATTAAAATTAAAAATAAAGTTATAATTAAAACTAGAATTAGAATTAGGATTAGAATTAAAATTTACGCCATTAATAATTGTGACCTTTTTGTGCTAATCCTCTAAGACATAAAATAACTGAACACCAAGAATGCGGGTCGTGTTATCATATTTGATTGCACTAGACCTTAAAGTAAAATTTATTTTATTTGTTTTTCCTTCATTTGGAACAAGATTATTTGCCTCACACCAACTGGTAACCTTCTTTAATGACTCCTTAGCATTGCGGCTAGGACTATTTCAGAATCTACATTAATCCCTGTGATATCATCGGCAAATAAAATGGATTCTGTTTCGCAAGCTTGTATTAAATCATTTATATAAATTAAAAAACGTACTGGTCCTAAAATTGACCCTTGGGGGACAAACATTTTAAATTTATTTATGCCCAATTTTTCGCCTTTGAATTCAACAATTTGCTCTCTATCTTCAAGATAGGAACGCATCAGTAAGATACTTTTATTAGCCATATAATTTTAATTTTTGTAATGAGATTTCATGCAAACGCAATCAAATGTCTTTGTTAGATCTGCAAATGTGCCAATGCAGTATTTTCAAAACTTTCCAAAATTATACTTGTGATTAAAACAAAGGCATGACCTGACAACTGAATTGATTCTTACAAAAAGGGTTATTTTCTTCAAAATACTCGATTATTTGTTCTTTTAAATTGGATTCAATAATTTTAGAGATAACTGGTAGAAGCGATATTGATCTAAAATTAGATTTGATCTATGTGTCTCCCTTTTTGTGGATAGGAATTACTTTTGCTAATTTGAGTGCCTGTGGAAATATAACTAGATTGATAATAATAATAATGTTTATTTACGGAAGCCATTTAAAATACAATTGCTGATTAAAATATCAATTACAATAGAATAATTAAATAGTTAAAATAACAATTACAATACAAAAAATGGTGATGTGGCCATCATAGTACTTTCCCTATATTTTTCTCGAAAACTATGAGGTTTACGCAAAAAGGCTATTCTTAGTAATTTGTTTAGTTTTGAATTGTCTACAATTATTTGTTATATAAATTTCATGTAGCTCCAATAGTTTAATAGCAATTGGCAAAAAAACTCAAAATTTTCAATTTTTATTTTTTTTCTCAAAAGTTAAGAATTTTATGAAAAATATATTCGAATAAAATTTATTCAGTTTTTTATTCCCTTTAACTTTTGTTTGAACCGTTTTTTAAAATTTTTCATATTTAGAAAAATATCACGTAAAAACAAAAAACGGCCTCGAGTAAACAACCACTTCCGGTCTATGAATGTTCACCAAAAGCTTTTCAGTTCCAGTTTTTAACGATAAAACCTTAAGTTTAAAGTTTCATCTCAATCGGATCATTCGTTTTTGAGATACAGCGCCCACAGACATTTTCTCGCACGAAAACAATACTTCCCCTATATACAGGGTTATTCATGCTATACGGCACGGAATATTGTGGCCAAAATACGTGACTTTCAAAAAGTTTCACTTTGGGGATATATGGGGGTCTATTAGGGCTACTTTTTAAAATTATTTTCATAATATACAGGGTGTCCCAAAAACCCTAAAAGTATCAAAGTTGTGTTTTTTTTAATGAAACACCCTGAATTTTATTGCATTTTTGGATCCGTATATAAAAATAAGTATGTGTGTTAATAAGGTTTTTATTACATAAATCTTAAGGTTTTTGAATTAATTTGTATTTTGTAAAAATGTAACCTAATTTTCATTTTTCAAATACTTAAAAAATAATTAAGTTATGCATACCAAATTTACACTGAAGTGTAACAATAGATCATATTTTATTTTCCAAGTATAATAAACTTGACATCTTATGCCGGGTGTAAAAAAATTGGAATTAAACAAATGAGAACTTTAAATGACTATAACTTCATTTATTTAAATGGAACGCTATATTTATTAATTTATCAGCTAATGCACGTTTTAATTACCTATCGAATGGTATTTAAATCTTAGGTGTTAAGTCTTCTCGTTTTTACAGAAAACGCCAAAATATTGTTTATTGCACAGTTTTAGTACTTTTAAAGTAAAAATTTTAATGTATCTAGTTTTCTATCGTATTTAAAAACGTCAGATAATTAATTTAGTCTGTTACTTTAGTTTAAAAAGGATGTCTTTTGTTATAGTTGTGTTATTTTGCGTTTTTGTGTTAGATCGTTAGTAATCGTTATTGTTTGAACATGGTTGTTGTATGTCATAGTAAAAAATGAAAATGTACACAGATTTTCTTATACTGAGGTTTTTATAACTGACACTTCCAATTTCTTTAAACTGGTTTAATAGTCTCTCAAAAATGGCTGGCTTCGGGTGATTTCTTTCGGGAAACCTTTAAGTATAAACTCGACAAGCCAATAAACAATTTTGATGACATTCTCCAAGCATAAAAATAATGCCAATAACCCCTTCTTTTGAGTAAATCTTCATTTTTTACCAAAAAATACAACAGCGATGTTCAAACAATAACGATTACTAACGATCTAACACAAAAATGCAAAATAAGACAACTATAACAAAAGACAGGCTTCTTAAACTAAAATGACAGACTAAATTAATTATCTGACGTTTTTAAATACCATAGAAAACTAGATACATAAAAGTTTTTACTTAAAAAGTACTAAAACGGTGTAATAAACAATATTTTGGCGTTTTCTGCAAAAACGAGAAGACTTAACACTTAGGATTTAAATACCATTCGAAAGGTAATTGAAACGTGCATTTGCTGATAAATTAATAAATATAGCGTTCCATTTAAATAAATGAAGTTATAGCCATTTAAAGTTCTCATTTGTTTAATTCCATTTTTTTTACACCCGGCATAAGATGTCAAGTTTATTATACTTGGAAAATAAAATATGATCTATTGTTACATTTCAGTGTAAATTTGGTGTGCATAACTTAATTATTTTTTAAGTATTTGAAACATGAAAATTAGGTTACATTTTTACAAAATACAAATTAATTCAAAAACCTTAAGGTTTATGTAATAAAAACCTTATTAAAACACATACTTATTTTTATAGACTGATCCAAAAATGCAATAAAATACAGGGTGTTTCATTAAAAAAACACAACTTTGATAGTTTTAGGGTTTTTGGGACACCCTGTATATTATGAAAATAATTTTAAAGAGTAGCCCTAATAGACCCCCATATATCCCCAAAGTGAAACTTTTTTAAAGTAACGTATTTTGGCCACAATATTCCGTGCCGTATAGCGTGAATAACCCTGTATACTATATAGGGAAAGTAAAAATGGTGATGTGGCCATCATAGTACTTTCCCTATATTTTACTCGAAAAGTATGAGGTTTACGCAAAAAGGCTATTCTTTATAATTTGTTCAGTCTTGAATTCTCTACAACTATTTGTTATATACATTTCATGTAGCTTCAATACTTCAATAGTTTATTAGCAATTGCCAAAATATGCCAAAATTTTCAATTTTTAATTTTTTTCTCGAAAGTTAAGAATTTTATAGAAAACATGTTTTAATAAAAGTTGTTCAGTTTTTTACGCCCTTTAACTTTTGTTTGAGATGTTTAATAATATTTTGTATATTTAGAAAAATATTGGTAAAAAACAAAAAAACGCCTCGAGTAAACATCCACTTCCGGTTTATGAATCTCTACCAAAAGCTTTTCAGCTCCAGTTTTTAACGATAAAACCTTAAGTTTAAAGTTTCATCTCAATTGGATCATTCGTTTTTGAGATACAGCGCCCACCGACAGACAGACAGACACACACACAGACACAGATTTTTTTTTCCAGAAATTAGTTTTTTGGGTTCAGGGGACCCCAAAACGGATATTTCCGCAAAAAAAATTTTTCAAAAAAAAATCACGAAAACAATACTCCCCCTATATACTACGTGTATAGGGAAAGTAATAATTAAAAAAGTTAAAATAATAATTACAATATAAATAATTAAAATAATGTCGTAAATGTGTAAGTGGTGCTATCAAAATAAATCTTATACATTTAATTATATCGACACTGATCTCATATATGTCGCTGCTTTTTGTGTGTTTAAGATTTTGTATTGTGTCTAAAACTTTTACGTATGTTATCTCTTTGAATGAAAATTGGCATTCGTGAAATGAATTTATATTAAAATTTGTGTTCCATTTGTCTTTATAAATGGAGGTTAGTTGTTCAGCAACAGTAGCAAAATAGTCATTAAATGCATGATAAGTTATACTGCAATTCACGAATTTATTTTTATTGAATCTGGCTGAATTAAGTACTATCCAAACAGCGCGTTGTTTGTTTGTTGATTAATTTATGAAGATATTGCTTGACCGAGTAATGTTATCAGAAATAGTTTGTCTGTACTTAGTTCTAAATAGCTTTAGTATTTGGCGTAGGATTAAGTTTATAACATGCTTCAATAAATTTCATTTTCTCACGCATATCCTATAATTGCTTATTAAACTAAAAAATATTTTTATTACGATGGTAATTTGTTTTCTTCAATTGTACAGGAAAGGAATTTTTGATGCAATAATTTATATTACTGTTCATTATACATCACTTTTCTTGGAAGTTGATTGAAGTATCATATACAAAATCCCAACTTGTGGCTGACATAGAAGCGAAAAAATTTATTTTGCCTTCTTTAGTAATCGGTCATTTTTTCGTCCGAGACTTTGATCAAATCTATTTTCAGAAAAATGCCCAAGTGATCTGATAAAGCGGTATCTAAAAAGTTAACTTGTATGTATTCTAAGGGAATGTTTGTAAAAATATTGCCAAGACAATTATTTTGTCTCGTATTAGAATACACACATTTGGTGAGTCCGTAAGTAAGTAAACAGTTATTCAAGTATACTTCACGAGCATCGCTGCTATTAAAATAAATGTTGAAATCTCCACCCAACAAAACCGTTTTTTTAATAATAATTATTATTTTATTGACTTATTTTGTTGTAAGATAAATAATTCTTTAAATTTTTCTCGTCAATTTCAATTACTTATTTTTATTTAATTCTTTTGTTATTTTCTGACTTATATATACAATAGCTGCAAACATGCCGTCTTCTTTTGTTTCTTCTCCAAGGAAGGAGAGCAATTCAAAGAATATTACTCAAATCAAACAAATCCGGAAAAGCAACAAAATCATAATAAAGCAACAATTAGTTAAATTACTGTTCGAACTAGAAAATAACAAATTGTATGCAAAAAGATTTAACTTCGAAGAACACAGAAGAAATCTGGATAATATATCATTGGTTATCTATCTTTTAGAAACAACGACGGCCTTAACAACAATATGTTTCAGTTGCAACACGACGTTCTAAAACATATTAATGAACTAAAAAAAAACGGAAGAAACGAGACGAAACTGGTGTCACAATTAAATGCATTTTAAAATGTAGGCTGGCTTAAGGGTAAAATTAATTCATTCATGTTATATGCGAATTTAAGCATTTACAACGTTATAGTTTTAGTTGACATGTAGTTAGCAGATTCTACTGATAACGTTAAACTAGGTATTACTAGGTACGAAATGTTCAAATAAGCTAGACCTCTTAAAAAGAGCTACAAAACTAGAGGTGATGGTATCTTTATTGCTGTAAAAAATAATTTGGAAAATGACATTATGGGAGGCAATGAAAGCATTAAACAACTATTTACCAAAATACATAATACATTCATGATGTGTCAATATACATATATAATTTTGTGTGGTGACTATAATTTACACACTGTCCAAATGAGTGTTATTAATAACTGTTTTCCTGCTGACATTCTGGCTAATGTTCTCACCTTTTATTAGCTCTATCAAGTGCATTAGATACCAAATCCGAAAGGAGAGTTTTTGGTTCTTGGGTTTTCGAAAACTTTGGGCATAGGTTTAAACCATGTCTAAATTTACCAATGACGCATTTAGAATTTACTTTTATTAATACTAATTGGTTCTATGATTTCAAATAAGCGGATTAAACTGTGATTAATGACTGTTTGGAAAGTATTGATTGGAATCTGGTCTTTGTTAGTGATAGTGTTGATGTCTCACATTTTAATATCTTTTTATATTCATTGTTTGCTGTATACGTGTAGCGGTTTCTTAAAGGTAATACGTATACCGATTCATTTACAGTCGTAATGTCGCAGTAAAATTATTTTTATATCCGTTGCTCCAACTACCAAAAAGCTCGAAGCCTTTCCTATTTTATTAAACTTATTTAAATTCGTTCTCCGGAACTTGTTTCTGCTGCATCGGTTTTTCCTAGTGTGGAAGTAACAAAACACACACGTCGCACAGTAGCAGAAGCAGATTCTTAGGATGCCGCACGATTACTCTGAAGGGTCAGTTATACGATGGTGTTAGTGGACCTTTTGTCTTATCTTCTCGGACATGAGTACAAGTGTTGAGGTCTGTAGAAATGTAAAATTTTCTTGTCGTGTGACGTGGTGGGGTGTAAGAGATATTCTTGAAGCGTTTCTTTAGGTACAAATTGTGTATTAGGTTCCGTACTAGATCCATCCTCATCTAAAATGAATTCTCCGAGCATACGCAATGTTGTACCAAAAACTAACTCCGCGTTCGTACATTGAAAGTCTTCTTTATTGTGTTACGCATGCTTAAGAGCACTCATGGCAATTGTCTCGGCCAGTCGTTCCTACCTTCTCTCGCAATCAGGTCTTAATGTGTTTGTACAATCTCTCTACCAGACCACTAGCACACGGTTGATGCGCCGTCGTTTTGATCGATTTAATTCCGAGGAATTTACTTACATAATTCGTTGTATAATTCCGAGGTGAATTGTGCTCCTCTACTGGAAGCTATATGCGTTGGTATTCTAAATCTCGCCATTCTCTCTGAATATAACGTAACTATTGTTCTAATTTTCATACCATTTTTACTCACAAACTATTTAACGTATAATTAACCATTTTTAGTTAATTTCATAGAAATAAATACGTTGTTTCAATAAGTGATTTGTTGTGTAGTCTTAATATGACTAATTGTTGTAGATAGTTTTTCTAATTATTAGAAATATCTTTTTATCATATGTTTGGATGCTCGGATTCCTGGGTGGGCTATGTTATACAACGTTTTATTGCCTTAAATATTGAGGCACAAATCGTCTGAAAATTTAGGTTGAGAAATCGTAATGTAAAACTAACGAACTAACGTTAGGTAATTTGGAAACTTATTAAAGACGAAGGGTTTGGGTTAGTTAAAAAACGCGTTATGAGGTAAACTGAGCAATATAGTCCATTTGACGGACTTCTCGGGGATTTAATACACTTGTCCTTTTTTTCAAAGCAAAGACGAGAGGTTTATGGTCCGTCAAATTGTAAAAAGATCGCTCTTCTAGATAGTATCGGAAGTGCTTCAGTGACGTGAATATTGTCTACAATTCACATACAAAAACGTTATACTTTGATTCTTTTACAATGAATTTTCTAGGAAAAAAAGGCAATGGTTGATTAGCTCCTCCAACTCTTGTTGCAGACACACCCCCATGGCTATATCAAAGGCATTCACGGCCAAACAGAGTGGTGCTCGAATTGTTGGATGCGTTAACAGTGTAGCAAAAGCCAAAGCTGTTTTAATATTGTTGTACGCGTTTAGCTGTTCCGAATCGAGTGATAGCGGTTGTTTCCTTGGGAATGAGTTTACAATTAGGGCGTTGAGAGGCCGTAAAATTTTTGCACAATCCGGTACGAAGCGATGAAAAATGAATCACCCCTAAAAACAACCTTAAATTTTTCTAGCATTTAGGAGGACAAAAGGACGTGATAACTTCCGTTCTAGAAGGTAAAGGTAAAATTCCTTTACTGTTAACCACGTCTCCTAAAAACTTCACTGAGTTTTTAACAAATTTACATTTGTCAACGTTTATGACCGTACCATACTTTGTCAGCCTACCAAAAATGATTTGGAGGTGTTGTTTATGTCCGAGCGAAACAAAACTTTAATCCAAAAAATATTTCGTTCATAAATCTCTGGAACGATTGCGCTGCATTTTCTAATCCAAAATGCATCTTTACATATTCAAATAGTCCCAATTGCGCTCTCCTCGATTGGAATTTGATAGTAAGCTTTAGTAAGGTCTATCTTTGAAAAAACTGTAGCACCATCCACGAGTAACGTAAAGTCTTGTATGTGTGGGATCAGGTATCTGTCAGGTTGTGTTACCAAATTTAGTGCGCGATAATCCCCACAGGGTCTCCAAGATCCGTCTTTCTTTTTTACCATGTGTAATATTGAAGATTAGGGGCTTGAAGACTGTCTAAGCACTCCATTTCAATAATTCGGCAAATTCCTGTTTTGTTACTATTAGTTTTTCGGGCGATAGTTGCCAATATTTGCTGTTAACGGGTTGACCTTGTGCAAGGATGAGGTGTTGCACCGAGTGCGTGTCCGGTGCGTTTAAGTTAAGTGGTTTGCTTATTGTTGGGTACATGTTTAATATGTTTGTGATATCAATGGATCGATCAGTTGCGTTTATAACAGGTGTAATTATACTAGGCTGGTCGAAAGAAAAGCTTTTAGTCTGAATGTTAAGGATGAATCCATAGTGTTTGAGGAAATCAGCCCCTAAGATTATATGTGTGGAAACGGCCACTATAAATGTCCGAGTAAAATTCCGGTTTGAATCAAAATAGAGAGTAATTGAGCGCTTACCATAAGTTCGGATCGGAGTGTTGTTTACTTCCTGCATGGGATATGCTTGCTTCACAACTGAGTTGCTGTTGAAAAACTTTTTCTCACTGCGGCTCCTGTGTCAATCAGGAAACTGATACTGAACTGATATCTGTTAAGAAAAATAAATTAAATTTCGAATGATGTATATGGGTCATTCTTTTATAAATCGTACACCTATTTTGACTTCATGATTTGGATTCGCCAGAAAATTTTTGTATCACTTGTATACACGAAATAAGCCGACACCTATAACGGGAATTCGTTCGTAAATGTGTATTTTTCAAAATATGTAAATTTTGCGTTTTGATAGTTTGCTGGATTCTCTTACATTCAAAATTCATTATCTCCGGTTCTACTGAACGGATCGTTCTCGTTCTCCTACCAGATTACACCTCGTTATATCAGCTTTTTAGTTGCATACTGACAGTATATTTTTAGTGTCATTTAATATAAAATAATAACAATTGAATTGTTCAAATGAAGTTTTCATGCTGATACCCAGAACGTATGCAATTTAAAAAAAATACCATGTATTCGCTATTTCTTAATCTAAAAGACCCATGTTTGAAAAAAGTGGGGTCTCTTTTCAGTCAGAAGATATTAAATATTATTTAGCGCGCGGCGTGTAGCGCGCCCCGTTCAAACGCCGCCGCGCGACGCACGCATGCACTTGCTTTTGAACAATTATTCTATTATATTATTAATTCAGAATGTGAATAGAATATACACTGCGGTCCAAAAAAACGTTTTGCTTTTACTGTTTTTTCTGTGATCGGTCTTATGCAATGGTATGTCAACGTCCCTTTCACTGTTAGGGCCATTTTAAATCTTGCCTCTAATTTTATTTCTTCTTCATTATATTCTTTATTTTCTACAAATGCTAATGAAATATTAGGGAGAGACCCTTTCGGGGTTTGGATTGGATTGCTTATTCTTTGAAGACTACTTCTAGCAGCCACCCAAGGCATCACACGTACCTTTGCCGTGGGAAGTTGGAAAAAAGTGCCACTCTACAGCTAAACTAAAATCTTTTAGATGATGAGTGAGATTAACAATGTTTTTTTCTGTTTTTATACTGCGCACTTACCCAATCAGAAGAATATGTAATTTTTTCAATTTTGTTTAAGCTTTTTTTGACACATGCACGGCAATGGTATCATGATGCAAACATTCAGATATTAAATTGGTTGATTGAGTTAGTGAAGATCAAATTAATTTGACGAATAAAGCACTAATAACCTTTCTTCACAATTTTATTTGATTTACCAAATGTACATTTAGGACACAAAGTGACCATTATCAATGGATTAGCACTGGTAAATCAAATAAAATTGTAAACAAAGGTTATTAGTGCTTTATTCGCCAAATTCAGATATTATTACGAAACTTTTCATTCGGGTTTCGCCCTCATCGTGCCTTTAGTAGATTGCAAATGGGTGCACTGTTGCCTGGTTGTTATTCCAGTGAATACCTTGTACAGCATCTTGAACAACAAAAGCATAGTTCTCAGAAAAATCGCAGATTACAATGCATTCATTTTCTGTCAGCTCTTTTTTTTATTCTTCATAAAATCGTTCTGTTTACTTACAAGGTATGAAAGCAGAAGTAATTTTTCTAAACCGGTCTTTAATTTTTCTAAATATTCGTCAATTGGGGATATCATAACTTGCATAGTAGTCCTATCGACGTTCGACTATTGTTTGTAAGTTTCGTAATATAATTATATTCGAAAATGTTTTCTAATTTGTCGATTAGATGTGTTGCACCAGGGCACTCAGAGCACGTTCCAAAATAACAATTTGTTGCTGTTTCAATGCAAATCATACGTCTCAAACAGTCGTGATAAGTCTTCATTGGGTTCGGAGTATCGGCCGTCAGGTTTTTAATATTCGATCCTTCGATTAATACTTTTACATTTTCATGAATAGCACCAATACAGAATGGGTTCCACATGCACCTACTAGTACGCAATGTTTTGGTCTCAAAGATGCGAATTTGGAAAAACTACATTTGGCTTGTGGGTAACTTTCCTTGAATAATTGATGAAGTTCTTTCAAGTTCACTAATAGTAATCGCTTTTGCACCTGAATGCGTTTGTTATCTATTTTGACCGAAACATAATCTTTTCGTACTGCCATCATGCGACTATTCTCATCGAATTCATAAAAGCTGATTATTAAATCAACTACTTCTTTCTCTATCGACGGATGGTTCTTCGGCCTAGGATCGGCTAAGATTCATTCTTCGGTGACAGTTTTCTCGCAACAGTGATCATGTGAATCGCAGCGGAAGGAAAATGATATATTTTTCGAAAAGCTCATTCTTTCCATCGAATAGAACTTCTGGGAAACTTTCTTCTTTTTAATTGGTGAAGTTCCAATAAAATCCAAACCCTTGTTGATTCAAACAATAAACTGTATCGTAGCGTGCTGAGTACGACTGATTACAAGCTTAGACACGATTGGGTGGGGCGCGCTACACGCCGCGCGCTAAATAATATTTAATATCTTCTGACTGAAAGAGACCCCACTTTTTTCAAACATGGGTCTTTTAGATTAAGAAATAGCGAATACATGTTTTTTTTAAATTGCATACGTTCTGGGTATCAGCATGAAAACTTCATTTGAACAATTCAATTGTTATTATTTATATTAAATGGGACTAAAAAATACTGTCAAAATGCGACTAAAAAGCTAACATAACAAGGTATAAAATGTCGGAAGAATGGGAATGATCCGTTCAGCAGAACCGGAGATAATGAATTTTGAATGTTGGTGAATCCAGCAAACTATCAAAATGTTAAATTTAAATATTTTGAAAAATACACATTTAGAGACAAAATCCCGATATAGGGTCGTTTAAATTAAGAAGAAGGTGCTGAAAAAAAAATTGTGTGTAATTTAAAAATGTGATAATTTTTTTTTTCTCAAATCCGTACGATTTATAAAAGAATGACCCATATGTGATTAACATTTATGTAAAGGGATTCCATGAACATGGTATTAGGCGCGTAGATGGCCATCTTCTGAAAATTTTGTGATACCAACAAAAGTCTCATGCCATTGGTGTAGGGGATCTTCTTACACTGCGTCGTGCGGCCAAACGATTGGATTTTTGGGATCGACTCGCATACCGGCTGGGCTGTCTGTATTCTGCTGATAAAGGGCTTCTCGTGCAAGTCGTAATCGATTTTGTCGACATTGTTTGTAGAATTTCCTTTCAAGTGTAGATCCTTCTTGCTCTGTTGATAGTGCAGCCACACCGACCGTTGACCCCTCTAGGTAGTCGACGAGCTTCGCTGCCAGGTTTGCCATGTCCTCAATATTCATAATAATAATAATCATACACCGGACATTAACCCCCTGGAAATCCTTCACTTTTGCGACAAAGGCCCTAAGCTGGATCTACTGGAATCACTGGAAATACATAAAGCCCACCGTAATCTGGAAAACCCGCTAATCAACGACCAGACGGAGACAATATACTCATCTATTTTTAACGCCATAATAATATAATCCTCTTTTGTTAATTTGTATACCGCCTAATTATATATGTAATCTATGTTTTACCTGCTTGTTATAAATACCGCCTAAAGAAAATTTGTAATTTAATTGTAGTTTGAAAATTACCATCTAATGGTCGAAACCGGTCACTAATAATAAAAACCGTGTGTGATAACAACAAAGTGAATTTTATTTATCGTCCTAATTTTCAAAATGTATCACAAAGTAATGGCTTCAAGCATCAACTATATTTATTATATCCGTTGTCACAGCTACCAAAAAGCTCCAAGCCTCAGCTATTTTATTACACTTATTTAAAATTGTTCTCCGGAAGTTGTTTCTACTGCATACGTATCTATAAAGTTCTTTAAAATAGTCCAGTTAATCCGAATGGTTTAAAAATAATTTAATTAAAATGAAAATATCTACACATGCCAAATATAAGAGTACTAAGTACAAAAATATGGTGATGAAACTAAGATTTATAAATTTATTTAATAATAAAAATACTGAATACTTTGTCTGTATAACTGGATTTATTCTATGCTGACTATAGTTTCGACAAGACACTTATATTTTGAAAATGACAAGTGTCTTATCGAAAGTATAGTCAGCATTGAATAAATCCAGTTATACAGGCAAAGTATTAAGTATTTTTATTATATAATATAATAAAATGTGTAAAGATGTAGATGCCTCAGGAATCAAATAATTCATTTTATTTAAATACATTTATTATTTATTAAAGTTGTACTAAAACATATGGTTATCTAGTGCTATTTCACATTCACTAAATTCGATGACAGGTGGAATATATTTCATATACATTTTTAATATTTAATATTGGATAGGTAAAACCCTAAAATAAATATACGTACGAACATGCCCTTAAAGCATAATATTTACATATGAATAAATCAAATTATTTTGCGGTCGAGAGTATAAAGTTTTGACCGCATGGGGAGATAATCAAAGTTTTAATTAATTTAAAAGCATTTACATTGTGGCCTATTGAGTTATGGAAAAACGCAGACATATTTACATTTCTCGCTTAAAAACTAGTAGGTACAAAAATATTTAAATTCAAAATGGTAATAATAATTGATAATTAGTGTATACTACATAAATTTACATCATTTTACTTATAATTGCAGCTTATAATTTCGATTCAGGAAAGTAATTTATCAAAAAATGTATTTCATAAATTCACTGATTCATTAAATTAACAGTAACTATTATTTTATGTTTCAGTTATATACTACTAGAATGAAATATATTGTGTAGTTTCATTTGAAAGAGAATAAATAATTTTTCATTAGTGCATGCATCGCTTCAACAACGTATAAGCGGCATTTTCCGGAATTATATTAGCTTCCAGTAAAGAGCAATCTCGGGAATCAGTGCATCCATCCGCTTACAGGGAATTACTTATATTGATTTTTTGATATGTTCAAGGTAGTTCCAAATATTCTGCCGAATAAATAATATAAACGTTGTACTGCGAGTGTATAATATTTATTTTGTATATACTATAAGAGTTTGGACGATTAATAGAATATAACTACTAAAATTTAAAAAAATGATGTTTCTACAACTAAAAAAATTATATAATATACATATGAATTATATGTTTCGGGTTTGTTCCAGCGTTTTTAAAAACTACGTTTTTCTATAATTATAATGTTATAATGTTATGTACGCCTGGATTACAGGGCTATTTATAATTATTTGAAATGATACCTAAGCAAAAAAACATCTGGTGTTATTGCGGTTAAAAATGTAGTCTTAGCAATATGACACTTGGCGCAGAATACCATGGAAATAACGCAATAATAATAATATGTATTTCTTAACAATAAAATTGATTAATAATTATGAAGATTGTCTCTTGTAGCCGTTAGGTTACTCCTACCCCCTCAGATTCGACACACTCCGGGTGAATCATTTTTAGAATTGCCGCTAGGGGCCACATTCACAAATTTCTTCTTTTAACACTTGACTCATAAAATTAGGGCACAAACAATCACTAACACATACAACAAAAGTATCTACGCACTGGAGTTTAAGAGTATAACTGTTTCTGTAATTTGGGTCATTGGAGATAACACAGGAACGTCTTCTAACTTTAAATACTGGATTGATGAGGCTGTTACTTGTTGAAACTTCGTATTTAAATTTAAAAAAAAAAATTGAAACCATATACTGTGTCAGTATTTTATTACAAACATGTATCAGAAGTAAATATTTCTCCAATAGATTTCTGCCTTTCTGACCATAACGGTATTCATGTAAAGGTGCAAATGAAAATTACAGAGAGAACAACTATTGCCCGCATGATAAGACCTATTACAGAAGAAGGTAAATTTGAACTATATCATCTATTACTAAATACTGACTTTTCATTCATAAATAAATATCAATGCTTTCTAATCATTTATGGAAATCCTAGAACAATCTTTCTTTAAATGTTTTCCATTAAAAAAAATGTACATATAATAACAATGTAGTCTGGTACAATAATGAACTAAAGCAAATGCGCGAAACCCTATCATTAGCAGCTAGTTGAAGATCATCTGAACTTAAGTTAGTATTTAATAAATAAAAGAAACAGTACAAACGTGCATTGCTCGATTCAAGAAAAAACGCAAATGCAAATTATATTTACCAATCATCAAATAAACCAAAGGTAATGTGGTTAGCAATCAAAACTAATAAAACAAAGTGTGATAATATAGATTGTGATATAGAACCAAATGAATTCAACATTTTTTTAACTAAAATATCTGATTTAATTTTGCCTAATATACCAAAATCAAATACTGATCCATTGAGTTACATGAATGCATGTGCCTCACATGCTTCTTATTTTAAGCGTGGTTGAAGTTAGAGAAGCCATCGTGTCCTTGAAATCATCAAATACCGTGATATATATGAAATGACAAGCAGGTCTATTTACTATATAAAAGACACAATTATAATACCCCTAACTAAATTAATGAATACATGTATTCGAAATAACGCATTTGCCGAATGTCTTAAAGTAGCAATCATCATTCCTTTGCACATAACGCGTTCATTTGCAGATAAGAATAACTTTCGTCCTATATCCTATATACCAATAATCTCGAAAATTTATGAGCGATTGTTATTTAATTAAATATTATTCTTTTTAGATGACAACCTTATATTAAGCAATAATCAATTTGGCTTTCGCATGGGACGCTCAACTGCGGAGGCAGTTCGTGTTTTTGTTGAGAAAATTATCAGCGGTTTTGAAGCCGGCCATTATATAGCGACATTTTTCTTCGACCTCAGCAAGGCCTTCGGCTGTGTTCCGCATGACGTTCAAGGGTCTATATTAGGACCCTTACTCTTTTTAATATATGTAAATGATCTACCAACCCACATTGAAAATGGCAAAATTATTATGTATGCAGACAATACATCTATAAATCAGTGTGTAAATTATCAAACAGCATTGCAACAGAGAAAACGTTGCGTAAAAACCAATGTCTTAAATTGGTTCACCTCCAACAAACTTTCTTTGAACACACAAAAAAGTGTCAGCCTGACATTTTCTCTAAATTTTGATAATCAAGAAAATGGTTCTCACAAGTTTCTCGGTCTTACTCTGGACACTAAGTTAAAGTGGAAAGAGCATGAAAAAGAATTTGCTCAAAAACTCAGTCGCACAACATTTTTACTCAGGCATTTAAATAATTCCTTGCCTCAATGTGCTGTTATTGCTGCTTTCCATGCTCTTTTCCAATCGCAGCTTAGCTACTCTATATTTAGAGATCAATGCCAAGAACATTTTAAAACATTGAAAATTCTAACTCTACCCAGCCTGTATATTTTGGAGTGTCTACTGTATGTTCGTAAACACATTGATTTATATATAACATATTACCAGATCCACCACTATGAGACTAGAAATCGTGAGCACGTACGACTCTTAAGATGTAGGAATGGTGTTAATTTTTACGATCCCAAATTGTTTAACGCTCTACCACAGGCCGTTAAAATTCTTCCCCTCAGAAAATTTAAATACATACTGTAATCTTATAATAATTAATTAATACATAAGCATTTTTCAGCATAGATTATTGTTTTTCTAATAAATTTTGTGATTTTAATGTGGAACTAAATTTTACTTTTAATTTGTTTAGGTAATAGTCAATAGTGATTTATTAGTCCATTTATTCTTGTTTATTTATTTTATTAATTTTACACTAATTTTAATTATTTCATGATTTTTACTATTTATATCTACTCTATTTTAATTATTATTTATTAGTTTATTCTTTTAAATTGTATTACTAATATCTTTTTATCTATATGTACCAATTTACATTGTGATGACATTGTTTTAATGTACCTATTTTAATATATTTACTAACACTATTTTATTAATATTATTTTAATTTATATATAGCTTAATTCATATTTTAAAATAATTAAATACAATATTTGTATCTGTATGTATCATACTGTTAGGCGCCTTTGGTGGATATTCTTTGTATGACGTTGTAAACCTTCTGGGTCCTGCAAGAATTAACTACTTATTTACTTACTTACTATTAGGTCTTATAACTTTAGTCTTTTGAGATGAATGGTGAAATTGTTTATGTTATAGTTTTCTAGTTTTGACGCACTAATAAATACGGGGCTTCCAGATATCGCTTCTATCTTCGTTAAAGCATAACGGTCAAATTAATGTTCCTAATTTATGGAAAGATGAAGAAAGTAATGAATTTTTGTTATGTCGAGTTTGCAATTAACTGTCATTACAGATTCAAAGTCAAACATGTTTTATAATTTCATTGCGGAAGGTTATTCTTCTTAATAATGGACAGCATTTTTTCTAATTCATCTTGAGATCTAATTATATTTGGGTTTAAGACTCTTAATTTGTAGAACGTTACGGAGTTAATAATTTTTGAAGTATATTTGCAATTGTACCAAAAAGTAGATGGATCTTATTATAGAGCTCTTTCACATACAGAATATGTTGGCGGTCAATTTTTTTAAACATTGCATGTAGTTGCATAATTCTAGATTGTAGAATATTCTGATTATGTGTATTATTTTGAAGAGTATTATTAAAATTCTTAATCATTTTCGTGTTCACACTATAACCAAATTTTATTTAATTTTGAAGAATATTTTGGTTATTAGTCAAATGTTCTAAAATTGTATTCTCTTTTCTTGACAAGAGAATACAATTTTGTTTTAATAATTGAGCATAATTCATCTTTCAAACCTCTTTTATTTTTCTTGGGTAAATAGTATTAATTTTGCCAACAATATCATTTCTGGTGTTAAAAATTTATCGTAGTTCTAAAATTCTGTTTTAAATTTGGAAACATTGGTCATGGTAGTTATCAAGAATTCATATTGATAGTTTATATTTTCAAATTCATCATGTATACATGTGTTTACTTTTCTCTAACTTTGCTGTGCCTAAGTTCACCGGAATGAATCCAATGTTTTCAGTGATATTTTTAATATCCAGAGATATTACGTGCGTACAGAAGATTAACCTGAAATTAATTAAGTTTGTTTACTAAATTTATAATATTCGGCTTTAGTATAATTTAAAAAAAATGATTTTCTTGCTGGACTAAACTAGGATTTGAAACTAATGCAGATAAAGGTTCTGATACTGAATCTTTGGTGTACCAATTTATTTGCAATTTAAAATTTTGAAAAATCTATTTTATCATAATTTGAATTGTTTTATAGACTAATTGATTTAGGCCACAACCTAGTTTGGGATTTTTTAATTTTGTAACATTTTTGTCTAAACAAAATGGTTTGAAACTTATAAATGTCTTAAACAAACATTTCAAAATAATTTTCTTTAATGATCAAATGAATAATTTATCTATTTTCTAAATGTTTCTAGATTTATTTTGGATAAATCTCTAACTCTACCAAATGTTAGTTTGAATCACGTGATTCCATATACCTTCATGATTTATTTCTACTACATTTTATTTTTTATATTGTTTTTCACATAATGACTCATATTCACTGAGTACATTACTAATTAAATCGATTTCTATTCTATTCATTTGAACATTATAATTTCATATTATATTACGTTAAGCTACCTTCTGAATTACTTCTCCAGCTAATACCTCCTCATGCATTTAATTACACAGACATTTAGTTAAATGACATTTCGCTTAAAATTACCTCCACTTTTATTATTTATTTTTTTCATAAATTTGATATAAACAGTTTATTCAAAAGAAAGTCATAAATATAATACATAATATAATATTATATATAATATGTGGACGGTTCGATCCCTCGTTTTTACCTCGAGATCCTGGATATATTCCTGCCCGGGTTAATGGTATTGAGGGATTGAATTTATATTTATATTTATTTTTGTTACTACCGTTCCTATGTTTTGGCTGATTTGAACTTTTACCAAATTTATGTAAACTAAATATATTTTGATTCTTATTATTATTGTTAACTTTCCTATTAAATTTCTGTTTTCTAGGTTTATTGGCGTTTTTACTTTATTTTTATTTAAATCACATGAAGTAGTTTTACTTATTATTTTAATACTTTTGGGAGTCTCGCGTTTATTATTATCAGTTTTATTATTATTATTCATATTTAATTTATTTTTGGTTGTACAAAAAGCATTACCGTTTTTCATATTATCTATTTCAAATTTTACTATTTGTTGGGTTTGAGCAGGCACCAATATCCTCTTAATGACTTGCGGTCCAACAGATTCTATAGCATAAAAACTTTCATTACGACTTTATCACTTTTATTTTTATTAGATTTATTATTATTCTTATTAATATTATTATTACTATTATTTTCAATATTATTAAAATTTTAAGTAGATGTTGAATCAATAATAAGTGGAATTTCACAATTAGGAGTTACTACACATTTCTTTCAAAAATACGGACTAGCTTTAAGTTTTATCATATTATCTACTCCTATTAAAATATCAAAATATGAATGGTAATCAAAAACTTAGCATTTTAATTTTGAATTATTTTGAAATAATTTTTCTGTAGAAATGGTATATTTCCCTTGAGAGGTACTATGTGCGCTGGTAACTTCAAATTTATACGCTAATTGCACACTAATATAACGTATAAGGATCGGGTGCTCTCGGAGTCTATTCAAATTTTAACATTAGTTTCAGGCTTCATTATAAATGGTAAACTACGACTATTATTTATTATTCCTAAAAAGTTTATTGCATTTCCCTCGACTAAAAAATTGCATCTCTTATTTCCGTTAACGTCTCCTTTATTATTTTAAGCATTCCTTAACAGTTCCGTCCCGACTAGATTAAATAATCTTGGCCTATTATTTGTATGCATTGTGGAAGTCGACATCGGCGTCGGCCTACGTAACAGGCAGCCTTTATTATGATTGCTGATAGTGACTCTGATTGCAATTAAAATTATAATTATGATTTGACTGAAAATTTGGGTTATTTATAGGAAAATGATGTTCATGTCTTGCTTTTTTATTTAATAAATTAGAGTAATTATTAAAAGGTCTTTTATTAAATTTATTATTCGTCGGTCTACCGGTTAGTTGAAAGTTGACGCGGATTCAGATGGCAAAAATTTAATAGAATAGGTTGAATTGTGAATTATAATAATATTTAAATTTAAATTTGAATTAATCATAAGGATGGTGGCGACCGTTACTACGTGGTAATTCATGATAAATACTAAATACTAAATTTGAAGTATTATGTCCGTCTAATGAATATTGGAAGTTTATTTCTTCTATCACATAATTAATAGCTTCTTCTAAAGTAGCTGGATTGCGTAATCTAATAATACTTACGTGCATGTTCCCACGTAAACTTCGCAGATATGTTTTTAACGCAAGCTCATCGTAACTTGCTAAAAGCACACGATTTGCCTCATCGGGCAAAGAGTTTATTTTACTCCTCAAAATTTGCAATCTTACTCCAAAATCAAATAATTTTCTTTTTTTGAAGGGTTTAAATTAATTAATTGTTGCACAATACAATCATAATTTCTTAAGTCGCCGAACCGTTGGCGATAATAGACTCTAATTTATGGCCAAGAATCTCTTAAATTTGCAATAATAGCGTTAATTAGATATGTGTTAATTTGTTCATTGTTTAAGGGCCTAAACACAGCTAACACGGCCTCACATCATGTTATAAATATTTCGGTTAGTGCAATCTCTCTATTAAATACAGGAATAGTTTTGACGTTTAATTTCAATAATTCATAATTGATGTTAGCCAAATTTAAATTTATATTTATTTATTTATTATGCTTTAGCTTTCTCTTAATCAAATACACGTAGATATATAAAAAAATAATACAAAACATACATAAATTTTAGATAGAAGAAGCTGGGGGGAATTCATGCGGTCCGATGATCTTCTACTCTAACCCATATTCCTCACAGGCAGTGAGAGTCCAAGAATTCTCCGTGTTCTCTTTACCATTTACATTTGCTTCATTTTAGGCGTATTTTCCACCTTTTAGAGATGTAGATTTGACTTTGTCAAAAATGACCATATGGTAGATTGTATATAAATACGCCAGAAATGGCCAAAATATTGCTAGTACAGCAAAAACACTTCGCTGACTGAGAATTCTGTCATCTGAAGCAGAAGAAGGGGCCAGAGTGGAATAACCCATTGTGAACTCCGCTCGCAAGTCCTATAACCTAAATTTTAGTAATTATTAATATATAGTTTTTAATTTTTATATAACGGGTGTCCAACAATTATTGCAGTCCTGGGTGGCGTTGGAATAAAAAACGTAGGTCGATTCTTACATGTTGCAAATAAATGAACTGACATTTTTAATGCACATTTAGGTTATGTTTGACAATTAACATGTCAGTTCATTTATTTGGCACATGAAAGAATTGACCTACGTTTTTGATTCCAACGCCACCCGGGACTGCAATAATTGTTGGGCACCCGTTATAATATAAACAGGATTTTGTAAAGCGAAATGTAAATATAAATATAGTATGTCAATTAATTCGTTAATCACAAAACCGATTTATGAATGATAATTGGAGAATTTAAGTTTAAAGGGGAAAAGTTAGATCAGAATTTGTATTGTATGCGAGCAAGAAAAAAGTGAGTCTTTAAATTATACGCTTACCAAAAGTAATCACACTGTCCATCGTCCTTGGTATCTATCTAGGGAGTGCTCTGGAGCCTTCTGCTTGCCGCTGCCTTTGGAGATAGATCATCGATGTCTGGAGTATGCGGGAGCGACGGAGAAGATTGCAGGTCTGTGATAAATTGTATTCCCTCAGGACTTCTTCAGAGATCCCACCGACTGCACCAATAATATTGTTCGGATTTGTTCCAGCGTGTTTTAAAACTACGTTTTTTTTTCTACACGAATAATTATTTTTATTTGAAGATTGCATTATTTAAAATTGTGAATTAAAATATTACGTGATGAACGACTAAGAATAATACGGTGTGAAGTTTATAATTACAATGTTATAATGTTTTGTGCGTGAGGATTACAGGGCTATTGATAATGATTTAAAATGATACCTAAGCAAAAAGGCATATGATGATATTGCGGATGAAAATGTAATGTTAGCAAAATGGTATATGGCGCAGAATACAATGGATATAACGTAATAATAATATGTGTTTCATAACAATAAAATTGATTAATAATTATGAAAAGATTGTCTCTTGTAGGCAAAAACAAAAACAAAACTGAAATTTTGAGGTTTCAATGTCTTTGTTAAGTTTTATATTAGATATTTTTTAGTGGTAAAAATAAGTAGTTCAGTTTAGTGTTTATCTTGAATTACCACGTAGTGATGGTGGTAAGTAACCTTACGATTTTAAGAATATAATTTAATATCTATTTAATACGTTATATTACATCCCATCACTGAATGAATAATATTTTATAATTAAAAATTATGGTTGCGATTGAACCATCAAAGTTAAGAAATTTTAACAGATTTAATAATAAAAAAAACTTCCTGAAAGATTCAAAAATTCGTATAATATTAACACGCATGCCTCTTTTTCCGGCAATAGAATGTCCATGCTAATGTTTGATTTTTCCGCCCCCTATATTATTCCCACCGTTCCTATAGAAGGTGTTCGCACAGCACATTCTATCGTTAAGATTTAATAGCCTGATTGTGTTGTGCTGCAACATTAACTCGCTTGCTAATAAATCCATTTATCCTTAACAACTACCTTACTAACAACCAAACACACATCTGTACGCTCGTTGAAACTAAATCCAAATCTCCATTCTTGTTTCAAAATTGGCAATTTATTTAGATTCCAGCCCCAGTGCATAACAAAAACATAACGAAAAATAAAAGTGGGTCAATAGCTGCATTCCATCCCTCAATTATTTTAATCAAATTCTCCAAAAATAATCATGCACTAAGTGAATGTTTACATTCCAAATTAATTTGTTTCTTGTATACATTCACCCTCATTCCCCATTAGTTGTTAAATAATGCTAATATCATTGGCGACTTTAACATCAACCAACTAAAATCACGACACCTTTCATCTTTCCTATTTAACTCCAACTTCGTACGTGTCCCACGTTCACCCACTCCTGATCTTATACTCTGTACCCACAACATCCAAAGTCTGTACACTCTGTGAACCTTGTCCCAGACCTATGCTCTGATCACCTAACCATCAATTTTCACCTAAAAATTCCATCTAATCTCCCACAACAAATTCCTAACCTAATTTACAATTTTAACAAATGTGACACTAAGACGGTTCCTTCAGACTTGACACAATTCATCGCTTCCAATGCTAATATAAATCCTAACACCATTACCTAATTTAACGATATCCTATATAAATCTATTAAACAAAATACTCCTCAAAATCAATATATCTATAAATATCCTCTTTCAAATTGGATCCTTCGCCTTATCAAACATAAAAGACAAAATCTACAGAAACATGCAACTAACGGACATTCCTGAACTTCGACAAAAATTTAACAAACTGACAAAGAAACTCTAAAACTAATTATGGAATATAGACTGACACTTGGATCAATAGTTGTAGGAAAATTAGCGATTCAAGAGGTTGAAAATTCTGGGCAGGAATTAGAAAACTCAGTAGATACAAAAAGATGGACAAATTACAAGAACTGTAAGACTCAATTACCGACAAGGCTATAACGGACCCAGGAGTTATAACACATAAATTTGCAGTTCTATTTATTCAAAGTCACAGGACCCTAATTTCGAACAATCAACCCTCAAACTTGTTAACGACTGGTACAATGATTTATGATTTCTTTATATTTAATAAAACCTCAAAACAAAATACAGCGAATGAACACGACCTAGCACATAGACATGTAGTAAAATCTTTACCAACCAACACGTCCATATCCTCAACTTCATTTATCAACACCAATATTTCCTTCCGAATAGAAACTAGGAATAATCATCTGTATCCCAAAACGTGACAATCCTACATGCCTAATATCCAGCTACTGTCGAATTACGTTACTCCTACTCTCCTCTTTTTACTTCCAAACAAGGTCTACCCCAAGGATCTCCCCTATCTCCACTACCACTTTAATCCCTCTAAATGTTTTCTTCATTTTGCAGATGGCACAGTTTTAATTTTCCATGCACCCTCTGTACCTGCAGTTCTTCAATCCCTTCAGAAGCTTAATGACTCCCTGGAACACTGGTTTGCAAAATGGCGAATTAAAACCAATCCCCACAAAACTCAGCTTCTAATTCCCTAACACCGTAACAATAATACTGCAAAGAATATTAGATACTCACACACAACTGTTTCCCCCTCTACGTCTATAAAATACCTAGGAACTACCATAGATCAAAAAGTAAACTTTAAAAATCACACAGCTTTAAACAAAGAAAAAAATCACCACTAGGGCCAAATTATTCAGAAATCTGCCGTTAAAATTTACAAAATGATTTGCCCCCTTCTACTTGACTATGGCAATGTTCTTTTCTCCAACTCCAGCAATCCTACTATCCACAATATTCAAGTTAGTAAGCGATGCTCCCTAAAAACTATAACCAAAATCCTCTACATAACCAACTCCTATAGGACTATACCACTATTATTCCATCAATGAACGCCTTCTCTACCTAAGTGAAAAATTTTCCAAAAATTTCTTCAAAACCCTTTCTCTTTACTGCTTGCGCAGAAATCCTAACCATCCAAAACATTCGAATTCATCGCATCACGTCATCCATTATCATCTTTATCAGAGTGTCACTGACGAAACACACAGACACCGGCAAATCCGGGATGATAGACCGCTGGTCGATAGCCATTTAATAGACTAACACTCATATTATCATATCATGTATTATATTACTTTATTTGTATTTGTATTTTTTTATAAAGATGTTGTATATATAAAGAAAGATAAAACTGGGAACATAAAATTGAAGAAAGCACTCAGCACCTTAAAACCCGCTGGATAAAGTACAATAAGCGAAATGAAACTTGAAATAAAAGGAGTAATCAAATAAGCACATTTTCACGTATACAAATGAAAAGCACTAATTACATAATTGAAGAGCAATAATTTCGAAACCATACAATGTGAACAGATGAACTCGAAACGACCAGAATATTCATCGTATTAAAATATCAATAAAATCGGAAGATTTATTGAATCCAAACTTACTTATATTCGACAAATGCATATAACGATATTATTTTATTACGTCTAAAAATTAAACAATATCCAGGTTTTAACAAATTAAACAATAATTCAAAGTTAATACTCGTTCATCAAAATGTATAATCAATTAGAAACTGTGACGACAATCTGATGTTACCATATATGTATCAGACTGGACTTATTGAGTGATGTGTTAGATTTGATACAGTTGAACATAACCATCTATGCTGTTCTTACAGTTAACCGTGATTATCTAAGCTATTTTGATACTAAGAAATCTAATAATTTGGAAATCTCATTTGAGACGATTCTTCAGCTGGTTTGTAGATAAGGTCCCTAGTCCTGCCTTGTCATGTCTCCTCTTACTTATTCTATTGTTCTTATCCATTCTGTTTTGTCATTGGCTTTGGTTTTTATGTCATTCTGAGTGTGCCCGATTTCGCTATGTTCGACGTGAATTTGTCTTTTTCATGCTTTTAATGGTCTTTGTTTTCTTCTTGTGCCTTTGATAGTGTAGTCCAGGGCGTGTTTCGTTATTTCTCCGCTATCTTTCCTTAGCGTATGCTCTATCATCCATCTCTAATTGCTTCGTTTAATTCGTATCTCTACAGGTTCTTGCTTACACTTTCTCCATAGCTCCTCGTTTGTTATTCTGTTTGGCCAGTATATTCCCAGTATCTTGCGAAGGCATTTATTTATAAAGGACTCTAATTTTGTTATATTCATTATCTTTAAGGACTCGCTTGCGTTCAGCAACATTGCTGTAAAAAGTCTTAGTTTTGTTTTTTTGCGATATCTAAGACGATTTTCACACTTTATTTAATTGGTTCTGTATGTCTTTTCCCGACCCTCCATTACTATAAATTATACTTCCTAGCTAACAGAATGCCTCTGTTAATATTATTGTTCCTTCTCGAAGTTTATTTCTGTGTTCTTATTCCCATCGTTTTACACTTTTTCACTTTTGTTTTAGGTTGACTTTTGCTGCTTCGTGGATTAGTTTTTCTGTTTTTTTTCCATCATGTTTTTATTGTTTTCTTTGAGTAGACAAATGTTGTCTGCAAATTCAAGGTCCTGAAAGTTTCTTACCATCTTGTTTTCTGCCAGTGTCTACATAACGTCGTCGATGACTACAAAGAACAAGAAAGGTAATAGGATGCAGCCTTGTCTGACGCAGGTTTCTATTTTGATGCCTCGTGTTAGTTCACCATTTATGACTATTTTTCCAGAATAGTTTCCGTAGAATATTTGTATCATTTTTATTAGTTTTCTTATCCTTTTCCTGTTTATCTTGTCAAAGTTAATTACAATTTCTTTTTGCCATTCTATAGCCTGGTCAACAATTCTTCTCAAGGTCGTTATATTGTCTATGCATGATCGTTTCGTCCGGAACCCTGCTTGGTTACCTCTCAGTTTATGATTCTACTCATGATCTTGCTCGCGGCGCTCAGTATTATGATACTATTCTAATTTTCGCATTTTGTCTTATCGCTCCTTTTTGGTATTCTGACTATAACTCCCTTCTTCCAGTCCTCTGAAATATTTTCTTCTGTCCATATTTGGTTTCGAAGAGTATTGTATATTCTTCCCCTGCTTTTTGTCTATGCATGGTGTTTTCCCTCTCTTTAGTGTTTTTGCTACTTCGTTTTCTGTTTCACCATGTACATGTCTATCTTCTATTTCTCTTCGCAATTGAAATAATTTTGTTTAGTTCATTGGCTTTTGTTGATTCTTATAAAACCTCGTTAAAATAGAAAATTAACCTTTCAATAATACATAATTTCTATTAAAAAAGTTAAAAAGGTTATTCATGTATAAAATAAGAAAATAATTCTTAATTTTTATCAACGACTTTCCACTTTACATTGATTTTTGTAAAGTGATTTAAATTGCAATTGGAGAAAATCTCAAAACTGGGAAAACAATTAATATTTCTGGTCTATTTCAATCTAAATCATGGTTTGGCAGCAATAGGTTAATTTTAAATAAGAAAAAGACAGCCATAAGAAAGTTTTCCCTCGGTATGTCAGTTCAGTGATACGAAATGGTAAAATTCTTGAGGATGCATTTAGAAAGGCTTAGTGTAGACGAAATATTGAGAATAAGTTGCTGCAAAAGTAAATAAGTCACTTCGTTTTTTTTTTATTCGTAATTCGTACATTATCAATAATAGAAGCTGACTTCTATGGTGCGCTTACTTCTTCCTATTTGATATACATTTATCCTTTGGTTTAATTATATGGGGTCACTCCTTGTGCCGTCATAGGTTATTTGCTTTATAAGAAAGTCCTGTTTTCATCATTGCAGGTATTGGCTACCAGGATGACTGTAAGCAGCATTTTATAGAATTCGGTAAATTGACGTTACCCTCAATGTACATTGAAATGCAAATATACAGATTTTTACACAAGTAACGAAAATACTGATATCCACAAAATCTATACCATAAATTATAAATTGAACCACAATTTAATTATCAGTGCAAAAATATTGAAAAATGCCTAACCTTATTATTTTTATTTATTTTACAATACCTTTATTATGCCTTTATTATCTCAGAGTATATTTAAATTGCCGAAATCAAATGTAATAATAACGTAGTAATGAGGCTTTTTTAAATTTATATGTGTTTAATTTCCGCGATTAGATAATTGCTTGGAAAATGCACCCAGTCGTGCCTTATCTCAAACAGGAGATACCAACGTTGCTGATAAGCTGCTAGTTTAAATATATTTTATCTATAATAATAATAACATTCCATGCTGATATATTTTTTAATAACAAATAATATGTATCTTTTATTTCGGCTTGAGTAACGAGAAGTTTTATACATTGTAACTAAATAAAAAATGTCTGGTTACACGTATTATTAGCGTCAGTAGTATTAAAAGCTATTAGTTTTTGAACTATTAACAACATCCCCACTAGATCAAAAAGAACTAAATACATAGACAGTCACTGAACGCAATGCGTTTTACAGATGTATTAAGTTCTATAATAAATTACCGACACAAATTCAAGATATACAAACATTTTGCAAGTATAAGAAAGCCGTTTTTCGTTTATTGGTGGATGCAGAACTATATTCTATAAATGATTATTTTAGTATGTCGTTTGTCAAGTAAAGTTTAGTTTATTTTATTATTACTCCTTAACCATATTTCATTTAAGTTAATAATCACATTTATGTTTTGTTAACATTATTTTGAAATAAAGTTTAGTTATTATTATTATTATTACATTACTAAGTAACTTTGTAATGCCTAACTTTGTACAAAATTTGTTATGTTTAACTAACTTGGTTTGAAGATATCTGATATTTACAAAATTGTTAGAAATAGCCTTTCTGACAAAGTGATACCTTATATCGATGTGTTTGGCTTGTTTGTGGAATGCGGAATTAACATACATTTTTTATGCACTCTGGCTATCATGAATTTCCTACAAATTTATCGAACACATTATACATATAAATAGGTTCCCTAAAGGCTTTCGATGTCGCTACATATTCAGCCTTAGTACAAGAGAGAGCTACTGACTGTTACTTCTTACATTCCCACGAAACTAAGCATTTATATTTGCAGCTCAATTTGCATTTACGAACCTTTAAATTTTAGGTTTTCTGTCTTTGTTAAATTTGATATATAGTTCTTGGTACATTTATAATAGCGTAGAACACGTCGTTGTAGCTAAAATTACATTTTTCAGAAAATTTTTACAGTTTCAAAATTCTAGTGAAAATTTTACGTTTGTATATCTTGACGAAATGTGGATTTACCAAAATGGGTCGGCAATTCGTCGTTGGGTACACGATTCAGATTTGAAAAGTAATCCACGCAAAATTGAAAGTGAAGGGTCAAGGTTTACGATTTTACGCGCAGGATGTCGTTTAGGTTTTTTGAAGGGATGTGATAATAATAATAATACAAATACATAAGGAAATATATAATAAAATATACAGATCTTCATAAAAGTACACTTAATTTTAAGCATAGGAATCACAGTTGGACTTTATTCTCCAGTTAGAACCGTATATGAACTTTCTTTAACTTGAAAATCTATGAACGTCTTAATAAAATGATATTTTATTTATACTACTTATTATTAAATTCAAAAAAAATGTAAGGGATTATCATAAAACAATGGATGGAAACTTATTTCAAAAGTGGCTAAATAATCAGCTTATTCCTGCTTTGACAAAGTTAGATAACAAATGTGTAGTGATTTTTGACAATGCGCCCTATCATTTGGTGCAGCTGGACAAACCACCTACATTTTCATCTAAAAAACTCGAATGCAGGAATGACTGATTAAGCACAACGTAGAAATCAGGGATAACTTTTCGAAAAAGCAACTATGGAATTTGATCAAACCTTTCAAAATTATTAGTAATCGATATGTAACAGATGAGACATTGAGAGAACATGGACATGAGGTTCTTAGATTACCCCCATACCATTGTCAATACAATCCAATTGAAATGGCATGGGCATTTTATAAAACCTATTATAACAAGCACATAATTTCGCGACCATCTAAAGACAGAGCAGCGAATTTATTGCTTGAGTCGATTTCGAAATGCACTCCTGAAATGTGGAAAAATTTTTGTAGACATTGTGAACAACTTATTTCGGAAGATTGGGTGAAATTAATGGGAAATCTTTCATTTGATAACATTCCCTCTTTAATAATTACATTAGGAGAATCAGACTTGGACTCTGATTGGGATTTTGATACAAATAATGATTTAGAATTTTCGAATGAAATTATGGAAGTTGAATAGTTTTGTTCTTTTTTATCAAGGATAGGTGTGTAAAAGTTTGGAATAAAAGTTCGAAAAAAGTAAGGTAAAGTTATTAAAATAAGTAGGTACAAGATTTTTTTATAAAATTTTGTTTTATTAATATTTTGGTTAAAATCAGAAATGTACTGAGAATTGGGTAATCTGGCCGCACATAAACTATTAATTTTCGCACATTTCCAATGTGACTCGTCGAAACAATTATTAAACTGACTTAAATAAATAACATAAAAGAAATGTCTGGCCACGTAAGCACAGCTAAAGACATCAAAATTTGTTTGTTTTTTTTGTCTGCTAGATTTTCTTGTTATTTCCATTTAGTCAGTAATTCCATTTAATCCTTTCTGCGGAGCTGAACTATCCATGTCATCCAAGTTTTCTTGTGGATTATATTTACTGGAGCTGCCTGAAAACACTTCATTTTCCTCCATGGTGCTGCTGTTTTCATTCGTGTGAAGGTGATATTCCTTCTCAACTGTCATTTTCCAAGTGAAATTCTGATGCCCTTTCATTTGCTATGATATCACAGCTTGTGGCCATTGACTTTGTTATTGGATCAAATAACCTAAAACCCTTTATATTTAAAAAAAAAACAATTAATATTATTCTTTTTCATTTTTCGACAAATTTCCGCCTTTTATCACTAGGTATTAACATTATAACCTCGGTTCCAAATATTTTAAGATTACTTACATCAGGTTGTTTTTGCCACCATAATTCATAACTCTGACACAATCGACCTATTTCTGAGGTACACAGCTGAATTTATAGTTTCAGCCCAGAAGGTTTTATAGAGTCTTGCATTAAAAAGCAAGCAACGCTCGTTGCTACTAGTGTCCGATTCATTCATTCACACATACCATTCTGTTGAGGTATATAGGTGTTCGTCTTTTAATGAATAATTCCATTATCAATTGAAAACTTTTCAAATGATATACTGTAAAATTCGCCTCCATTGTCAGTTCTAAAAGCTTTGATTTTAACATTTGTTTGGTTTTCAGCCATTATTTTAAATTCTTTAAAATAACTAAGTGTTTGATTCAAGTGTTTGAAAAAATAAACATGGCATTCTACTAAAATCATCCACCAGTACTGAATAATATCTTGAACTACCTAGCGAGATTAATCTTCAGTAGCCCGCACAGATCAGCATGAATTATTTCTAATAACTGAACACATTCCACAATTTTTTTATTAAAGTAAAGTTACCTTGATAATCCATTTTGTGTAAGTAAGTGGTCTTTGTAATCTGTGTGACCGAATTGCCCATGCTATGTTTTTGAATATACTGCAGTTGCCACAAAATCTTCCTCTGGTTTGTTTACATTTAATTTGTACATGTTGAAATCAGCTGTTGGCACTAGTTTATTTGCACTATTCAAAATTCGACAACCAATTTCATTAAAAATTACATGATTTCCATTTTTAACTAATTGACACAATGATAATAAGTTGATTGGGAGTTCGGACACACATAGAATGTCCTTTACAACTGTGTTGATTAACTCTTTGTCAATAACTGTTCTAATATTTACTTGTCGCGAGTACTTAATCACTAGTTTTTAATTGTTTCTTTGATATTCGATTCACTTTTATTTGTCATCCAACACTCTTTTGATGTTACATGGTTACTGGCAGCCGAATCAATATGCCAATCACTGTTGTCAAAATCACCATTAAGAAAAATCACACAAAAAGCATTATTTTTTTCCTTATTCTTGATTTGTTCAACGTTATTAGAACACTTGTTTTGGAAATGTTCTTTTTGTTTAAATTTGTTACATGTTATGTCATTCCTGTTTTTATTCTAGTTTGTATCTGTGATGCCATCAACTTCGTCTTGATTTGGTCAGCGGTCACTGCAATCCCCGAGTGCTCAATGGCCATTGTCATCGGCGCAAAACGCTCTAGCAAGCCCGCCAAAAGGATTGAGCCGATCTATTCTTCACTAATCTTGAATACTGTTCCGTCCATTTTTCTGGAAGTTTCGATTATTTGTGTCATGCATGTTTCCATTGAAAGCAATTTATCTTGTATATCCACTATCTTCATACATTTTCTTCAAAGTATCCCACACATCTTTGCACGATTGTTTGTCTCTGATATGCATGACAATGGATGTATCCAACGATAAAATTAATTTTGATTTTGCTTTGGCTAGTGTTACTGCAGCTTTTGCTGCACCGTCTAGACATTCAGTTAGTCTTTCTAAAACGAAAACGTTTTCAACGGCGAAACACCACTCCGTATAATTTTATTACCGAGCAATCTGAATAAACTGTTGAGGTAGTTATTTAGGGAAATTCCCCAATCACAAAGTAATGACACGTATTGTCCGATTTCCCTGGGCCCATAACCTGATAGAAATTTTGGACGCTGTATCTCAAAAACGAATGATCCTATAGAGATGAAACTTTAAACTTAAGGTTTTGTTTTTCTTGATATTTTTCTAAATTTGAAAAATATTATATAACTTTTAAAACAAAAGTTTAAGGGAATAAGAAACTGAACAAGTTTTATTAAAACAATTTTTTTCTCACAATGTTTTTAACTTACGAGAAAAAATAAAAAATTAATAATTTTGATATTTTTTTACTACTGCTAATAAACTATAGGAGTTACATGAAATGTATATAACAAGTGATTGCAAAAAATCGAAAATTAAGAATTTTTGCGTAAACCTCATAGGTTTCGAGAAAAATGTAAGGAAAGTACTATGGTTTGATTTGATTTGATTTGATGTATTCGTATTAATACTAATACATTTTACACATATATGATAACAGAGTATGCTAAATAAACTTAACCCAAATAATTAAATCCAGCAGTGATTACAAAACAATCCTAAAACTAACGAATCCTAAAATCATGTACCCAACAACACAATAATTTCATACAATATTAAAATAGAAATTAAAAACATGTCATTTAGTAAAATTAAATAGTTAAAATAATCTTATAAATCTAGTTATTTAAAGAGTAAAAATGTAAAATCAAGTCAGGTTTAATAACAAATAAGTAAAATATATCATATATTAAAATTATATTTAAAATCAATTAGTTAAAACATTATTAGCGGTCAATACATAATTAAGGGCAATCTTAAATTACAGACGGGACGTTATGTAACACATACAATCAATGTATAGTAACAGTGCTAAATATTATGTCAAGTTACTAATATCTGAGTTTATAAATTCTTCGATTGCGTAGTACGCCTTGAAAGGGACAATTTTTTCATTTTAAGTTCATACCTCAACTGATTTCCCATCATTGCACATTACCAGCAATATCTAATATGAATGATATTATTGAAGAAATTAGTGATTGTAGAAGTAGTGAATTCAATATCTTTATTTTTAATCTTGATGAGTCCGATAAAGGTATTATATAAGATAAACGTATATCGTTTACGTTTGAATTACTTAAGGTTGATAAGACAATCGCTATTAAATCTGTGTATCATCAAGATTCTTGAAACACGTAAAACAAACATTATTAAAAATAAAATTAAAATTAATCCACCACTTAGATTGAAACCGGATTTAATCACCATTCCAGAAGATATTATTAATTAAACGATTTTGGAGCTAAAGTCAAGAAAAGGGCAATGGTGAAACTAACTTTAAATTAAAATATGTAGACAATGTACCTAGAATTACAAAAACATGGAGAATTGTTCTTTATTCTTTGTTCTTCTCGTTTATAATATATTTAGAAATGAATACATAAATTAAAAATGATGATGTGGCCATCAAAGTACTTTCCCTATTTTTCTATTTTTCTCGAAAACTACGAGGTTTGGGCAAAAATGCTATTCCAAATAATTTGTTCATTTTTGAATTCTCTACAATTATTTGTTATATAAATTTCATTTAACTCCAGTAGTTTATTAGCAATTGGCAAAAAATGTCAAAATTTTCAATTTTTATTGTTTTTTCTCGAAAGTTAAGAGTCTTGTTCAGTTTCTTATTTACTTTAACTTTTGTTTGAAAAGTTTTGTATTTTTTCTCATTAAAAAAAATATCGGAATAATTAAACAAAAAACGGAATCGAGTAAATATCCACTTCCGATTTTTGAATGTTTACCAAAGCTTTTCAGTTCCAGTTTTTAACGATGAAACCATAAGTTTAAAGTTTCATCTCAATCGGATCATTCGTTTTTGATCAGCACCCACCAACAGACAGACATACACACACACACACACACACTCACAGACACATTTTTTTCCAGGAATCCGTGTATTCGACTCAGGGGACTTCGAAACGGATATTTCCGCATAAAAATTCAAAATAAATCATATATCATATTCTTTTATAAATCGTACGGATTTGAGGAAAACAAATTATCACATTTTTAAATTGCACACAATTCTTTTTTCAGCACCTTCTTATTAATTTAAACGACACCTATATCGGGATTTTGTCTGTCAATGTGTATTTTTCCAAATATTTAAATTTAGCATTTGGATAGTTTGCTGGATTCTCCAACATTAAAAATTCATTATCTCCGGTTTTTATGAACGGATCATTCCCATTCTTCCGCTATTTTATACCTTGTTATGTTGCATTTTGACAGTATTTTTTAGTGCAATTTATTATAAAATAATAACAATTGAATTGTTCAAATGATGTTTTCATGCTTTTACCCAAAACGTATACAATTTAAAAAAATACCATGCATTCGCTATTCTTTAATCTAAAAAACCCATGTTTGAAAAAATTGGGGTCTCTTTTCAGTTAGAAGATATTAAATACGATACAGTTTATTGTTTGAATCAACAAGGGTTTGGATTTTGTTGGAACTTCACCTATTAAAAAGAAGAAAGTTTCTCAGAAGTTCTATTCGATGGAAAGAATGGGCTTTTCGAAAAATACAACATCAATTTACTTCCACTGCGATTCACATGATCACTGTTGCAAAGAAAACTGCCATAGAAGAATGAATCTTAGCCGATCCTAGGCCGAAGAGCCGGCCGTCAATAGAGAAAGAAGTAGTTGATTTAATAATCAGCTTTTATGAATTCGATGAGAATAGTCGCACGATGCCAGTACGAAAAGATTATGTTTCGGTCAAAATAGATAACAAACGCATTCACGTGTAAAAGCGATTACTATTAGTGAACTTCATCAATTATTCAAGGAAAGTTACCCACAAGCCAAATGTAGTTTTTCTAAATTGGCATCTAGAAGGTGCATGTGGAACCCATTCTGTGTTGGTGCTATTCATGAGATGTAAAAGTATTAATCGAAGGATCGAATATTAAAAACCTGACGGCCGATACTCCGAACCTAATGAAAACTTATCATGACTGTTTGAGACGTATGATTTGCGTTGAAACAGCAACAAATTGTTATTTTGGAACGTGCTCTGAGTGCCATGGTGCAACACATCTGATCGACAAATTAGAAAACATTTTCGAATATAATATAATATAATTATATTGACGAAATCACTTACAAACAATGGACGAACATCGATAGGACTACTTTGCAAGTTATGATATCCCCAATTGACGAATATTTAGAAAAATTAAAGACCGGTTTAGAAAAATTACTTCTGCATTCATACCTTGTAAGTAAAAAAAGAGCTGGCAGAAAATGAGTGCATTGTAATCTGCGATTTTTCTGAGAACTATGCTTTTGTTGTTCAAGATGCTGATGGAATTCACTGGAATAACAACCAGGCAACAGTGCACCCATTTGCAATCTACTAAAGGCACAATGAGGGCGAAACCGGAATTAAAAGTTTCGTAATAAAATCTGAATTTGACGAATAACTAATAACCTTTCTTCATAATTTTATTTGATTTACCAAATGTACATTTCGGACACAAAATGACTCAGTGAAAGGTTATTAGTGCTTTATTCGTCAAATTATTTGATCTTCACGTAACTCAATCAACCAATTTAATATCTGAATGTTTGCATCATGATAAATTGAATAATTGAAAAAATTACATATTTTTTCTGATACAAGAAAAATTGTGAAACAAACCAAGTGTAATTTAATTTAAACCTTCATTAGTAATAGTTTAAAATGTTTCACCAAGTGATAAATGAGAAAGTGATTCAAGAAACAAAATATTTTTCTTCGCAGCAACATTCAATTGATACAAGTTAAAATTATGCAATAATTACTTTATTTGTTGCATATCGTGGAAGATTATATGATATCGCAAATAAATGTGCTTATAACAATATAATATAGTCTCTTGATTTATTTAAATATACTAATATTTTTTACCAAAATTTGTCTCTGTTCTAGTATTAATGTGAAATATCCTTAATAAATGTTTACAAAGTGTAAACATTTTGTTTTTGAAAACAATATTTAATTATTATTGAATATATGAATATTTACAATTTGTATCAGTTTTTTGTCCCGTAGTGTATATTCTATTCACATTCTGAATTAATAATATAATAGAATAACTGTTCAAAAGCAACTGCATGCGTGCGTCGCGCGGCGGCGTTTGGACGGGGCGCGTAACATGACGCGCGCTAAAAATTATTTAATATCTTCTGACTGAAAAGAGACCCCACTTTTTTCAAACATGGGTTTTTTAGATTAAGAAATAGCGAATACATGGTATTTTTTAAAATTGCATACGTTTTGTGTATAAGCATGAAAACTTCATTTGAACAATTCAATTGTTATTATTTTATATTAAATGACACTAAATATATACTATAAGTATGCAACTAAGAAGTTAATATAACAAGGTGTAATATGGTAGAAGAACGGGAACGATCCGTTCAGTAGAACCGGAGATAATGAATTTTGAATGTAAGAGATTCCAGCAAACTACTAAAACGCAAAATTTACATATTTTGAAAAATACACATTTACGAACGAATTCTCGTTATAGGTGTCGGCTTATTTCTGGCGAATCCAAAACATGAAGTCAAAATAGGTGTACGATTTATAAAAGAATGACCCATATAGGGAAAGTAATAAAACACGTACACACATTTACACAGCAAGAATCACGGACTGAAATTGGTTCTCACACAAATTTAGACAGCTAGAATCACGAACGGAAGTTTACTGGTATCCAATATTCCCAAACTCAGACCCACATCAATCTACTAAGGATAAGATATATTTAAGCAAATCTGCTATTTTTGTTCATTATTGGGAGACGTATTTGAGATTTAATTGGTAAACTTATAAAACCTAAAATGACAGAGGTCTAGGCACTAAAGTTAGTGAAGTCTACTTTGCCTCCTGTCTAGCTGAATATAACATAATTGGTTTGAGTGAAACATTACTGACTAATGATATTGTTAGCTCTCAATATTTCACAAATTTATATATTGTTTTTCGGTCGGTGTTTCTACTAGAGGCCGAGTTCTTATAGTAATTAGAAATAATATATTAGTTGAAATAATTGATCTCTCAAATATTTACAAATCATGGTTTTTTATTGACGACGTTACATGTATATGTCGTTTAAAACATTCTCTTAAAATCTATGGTATTTAAAAGATGTAGTAAAAAGAAATCCAATATTTTGGCATGGAATTGAAGGCTTTAATTATCATAGTTAGAATGATCCAATTTAGTGCAAATATGTTCGATATTGTATTGTTCGATAACTTATTATTTCGAAGGTAATTACATTATGCCTCTTTCATAGAAAGACTGGTCTCTTCTGGCAAAAAGTCGAGACAGTCGATTTTCACAAGCCTTTAAGTTAAGGTTTTAGGTTACTGTGTCTCAACTTTTATAGATTTATCAAAAGCTTTCGATTGTATAAAAAATGATCCTAGCAGTTGTCGCATTCATATCTGCGGTATCTTTACTGAGCGGGAAGACATTTTTAATAAGGCACACAGGACACTTAATAATAAACGTGTATATTCAACAAAGAACAGGATACGACTGTCGTCTTACAATTGTATTCATTTCATAAGGGTTACGCGCTCGCAAATGGCGCGAAATATAAGTGCCAATAATCTAAATATACTACAATACCCTTCCTCTTAATATGTTATAAGAGCACTTTAATGAATTTCTAGGTCTCAAAATTCTAACTAGACTACTTGTTTTATTCTTATCGTTGGTACCTACTATATTTTTATTGAAAGCTTCAGATCGTAGGATGAAATCTGTAACGGCATTTTTATTAGAACCACGTACAGATTGTATTTGATTAAATGGCGCTGATTATTGCTGATTTGTTTTAATCAAATAATTTCTTTTTCCTTTTCTTACGTTCACTTTTTCACCCATATCAAAGAGTTCCTTCCTTTTGCCTGGATAGTATTATTTCACTTGCACACCACGAACTATTGATATTTTTATATTCTCTTACGTTCACTTTTTCACCCATATCAAAGAGTTCCTTCCTTTTCCCTGGATAGTTTACATGCTATTTTATCTGTTTTTCTTCCATAATGTCTTAATAACATTTCTGCGGGAGATTTTCCTGTAGTATTTCGGCATTGAAACAAACATTTATCCACGATTATTATACTGCTTACATTTGAATCAATTTTTAATAGTTTTTACTACATTTTCAGCAGCTCCATTTGTGCGTGGATTGTATGGCGTCCCCGTAACAAATGCTTTATTGCATTAAATTTCAGAAATCTGAAATTTTCCAGCTGTGAATTATGTGCCATTAATGGAAACAATATATTTTGACAGTCCGAACCTTGCAAACAATTCACGCGATTTGTCTATTGTATTATCTGTATTTATATTTGCCATTTCCAAACATTTGATCCATTTTGCTCTAGAATCAACCACAATAAATTAATATTTATTGAAAATGGGACCCATAAAATCCATGAGCAGACGTTTCCATGGTCGCTTATCAAAATTCCATGAAATTTATTCCGCTTTAGGAGAAGCATCGGAAAATTTAATACATGCTTCACATAAAGTGATTCAATTTTCGATGTCCTTCGATATTTGGCTACCATATGTAGGGTCCGCCAATAAGGGCGCGTGAACTTTAAAATTGAATAAAACAAGTTGTGTGTGAGGTGAATCCGGGAGGTCCAATTTTCGATGACTCTGGAGCACATATCGACCTCAATTTGAGCGATGGCGTTGCGTATGTTGACTTTGAGGTCATCGGTGTTTAGAAGCTTGTTGGCGTAGACCAGCGACTTGAGATAGCCCCAGAGAAAAAGTCTAAAGGCGTTAAATCGCATGATCTCGGTGGCCAGTTGATATCGCCTCCGCGCGAGATGACCATGTCCGGAAATCGCTCGTGCAGAATGTCCATTGTGGCATGGGCTGTGTGGCACGTGGCGCCGTCCTGCTGGAACCACATGCCGTCCGTGTCCATATTATCCAGTTTAGGCCAAAATAAGTTGGTTATCATCGACCAATAGCGCTCCCCATTGACGGTTATGGCCGCCCCAGCTTCGTTCTCGAAAAAGTACGGACCGATGATGCCGCCGGCCCAAAATCCTCACCAAACAGTGACTTTCTGGGGATGCATTGCCACTTGGTGGACCTCGTGTGGGTTGTTCTCACTCCAAATACGGCAATTTTGCTTGTTCACATACCCGTTCATCCAGAAATGAGCCTCGTCGCTGAAGATGATTTTTCGGCCAAAATGGGGGTCTGCTTCCAACTGCTCCAGAGCCCAGTCAGCGAACGCCCGACGCTGTCTGTGGTCCTTTATCTTGAGCTCCTGGGTCAATTGGATTTTGTACGGGTGCAGACCCAAATCCAGATGCAAAATTCTGCGAGTTTATGTCTCCGAAACGCCAAGTTCCTGTGCACGACAAAAAATGGACTGCCTCGGGTTCTCGCGCACACTCTCACGGACAGCAGCGATATTTTCGTTCGATCGGGCGTTTCGTCGACGTGTCAGTGTTGGCTGGTTGTTTACTGAACCAGTCGACTCGAATTTGCCCACCAATCGACGGATAGTCGACTCTACAGGCCGATCATCGCGACCGTAAAATGGGCGAAGTGCGCGGAACGTTGCTCGAACTGATGACCCATTTTCGTAAAACAATTTAATAATTTGCACGTGCTGCTCGACACTCAAACTTGCCATGGTGACTTGGGGTTATATACTGAACAAATGACAGCAACTTTGACAGCTCTACCTCTAACAACATGGCCGCACCCTTCCGGCAAACTTCGCGCGTCCCTATTGGCGGACCATTTATTATACAACGTGTCCACGTAAGTATGCAACAAATGGGAAACTTTTTTATTATTAATTTCTCAGAAAATTTTATTCTTTATAAAAGTTGGTGCTTGATCTTAAATGTACAAAAAAGACTAAACAAATGACATTCGACGCTATATTGGCAAGATATTGAACAATTTTTATAACTTTTGAACTTTTTAAGCGAATTTTATCAAGTTTCTCAGTTTTGACGTATCTGTCATTAACATTTATCATTAACAAATAATTAATTCATAATTGATTAAGAGTTGTTGTCTCCTAAATTATGGCAGAGCGATTAACTTTACAAAACAGAGCAGAGTGGGTGCTAATATAATAACTATAAAACCTGCAGAGAAGTAGCTGATACTTTTAACGACAGGCACCCTCAAAAGAGAATCACACAAGTGTCAAGAATTTTAAAGCAATTTGAAAGTTCCAGAAAATTTCAATTTCATTTTAAAAAATAACGTACTAAACCAGTGAGAAAAGTAGAGAATTCGTTTGATATCTTGCAAAGCGTGGTTGAAAATCCTTAAATATCTGTTAAAAAAAGGCGCTAGAAGTTTAGGATTGGGAAAATCAACAGTACATAAGGCACCAACGGCAAAAAAGTTTAAAGCATTTAGACCAAGATATGTTGAAACTTTCCAATAACATGATTGCGACAATTGTTCTGAATTTTGTTTCTGGTACGAAGTGAAATAGAAAATTATAGTTCATTTCCTAAGAAGATCCTGTTTACAGACGAAGCTACATTTACTACAAATGGTGTAGTTTCATTACAAAACTGTCGCTGGTGGTCAACAAAAAATCCAGCATTCTGAATTATCTGTAAAAATCAATATTCTTGAAAAATAAATGTTTGGTGTGAAATATTATAAGGCCCTACATATTTCGACAGAGTTTAAATTCAGAAAGAATTTTTAAATATAAAATTGTACAATTAATTTGACATGTTACCATTGGCATCGCTTACCCGATCTAAATCCACTTGATTACTTTTAATGGGGGTGGTTAAAAACATAGTTTATTTCGAAAGGCCTTTTTGAAATTTGGAGGATTTCGAAAATAAAATTAGAAATGGTATAAGATATTTAAATAATCTTCCCAACATTCTTGAAAGTGTAATCAGAGATTTTAACAGAAGAACAAAAAATCGTATGTCATTTGTTTTGTCATTTTTGTATGTTTAAGATCAAGCACCAACTTTTATAAAGAATAAAATTTTCTGAGAAATTAATAATAAAAAAAATTCCCATTTGTTGCATACTTACGTGGACACGTTATATATGAACGTGCAAATGATTTATATTTATATTCTTGGTGATGCCCAGTTATACAAAATGTAAATCTTTGAAAATCATTTCTCTATATTGTGGCGGTATTACCACTTGATTGATTAAGCAACCGTGTTCGACAGCTAATTCATTTTTGCACTGAACATATGCATGGAACTGATCATCTAATTTGCCATTAGGCCAATCGTGTACTATTACAAGGGAAGCGGGATAACCCGTCTACAATGTTCCATCTTTGAATCCTATTTGCTGCAACCACTGGAATTCCTGAGTTTCCCTAAAAAAGGTAATCAAGGGTTTGTGGTCTTATATAATTATAAAATGTCTGCCATATAAATATTGATTGAATTTTCATACTCCAAATATAACAGCCAGTGCTTCAGCATTATTCAAAACTCTTGATGTAAATGCTATAGGCCGAAAATGATTACCATCTTGCTGACTAATTACTACGCCTAAGCCATATGGGCTTGCATCTACCGTCAAAGGCAGTGTTTTATTTTGTACAAACTGAATCAAAACTATGTCCGAGGATAGAATTGACTTAATTTTATTAAACGCTCGTATAAAATCTTCATCAAAATTAAAATTAACACTTTTCCCTAGTAACTTATATAACGGGTACAAAATACTCCAACAATTTGGAATAAATTTTGAATAGAAGTTGATCATTCCTAAAAATGATTGTAATTCTTTTATATTAACGGGAGTTAATTCACAAATCACTTTAACGTTGTCTGGACCCGTATGTAAACCAGTACAATCAATTATGTAACCTAAATATAAAATATTGTCCTGAAAAAATAAACATTTTTATTTTTTAACTGTTATCCCGCTATCATGTAATCTTTTAAAAACTAACTCTAACATTTCTATATGTTCATTCCCGGTCGCTAAAATATTATCGATATAACATTCTACCCCTGAAATATCTATTAAAAATTTCTCCATAATTTTCTTTAAACTTGCTATGCCATAAGGTAATTGTGTACAAGGTGTCCCATTTTAATCCGCCAGTAGCGATAATTCTGAAACTTTGCATTGAATCAAAAAGTGTTCCAAATGAAAAGTTAATGGTTCTGAGGGGGACATCTGATGCCGTAGACTTTGCCCCCCCAGCCCCCCTTGGGGGGCTGGGGGGGCAAAGTCTACGGCATCATGTGTCCCCCTCAGAACCATTAACTTTTCATTTGGAACACTTTTTGATTCAATGCAAAGTTTCAGAATTATCGCTACTGGCGGATTAAAATGGGACACCCTGTATATGAAAACATACCTTTATGCGTGGAAATTGTTAATAATTTTTTTGTTTCGGTATCTACTAAAATGTATTGGTATGCCTGGCTTAGATCAATCTTTGAAATTTTTTTACCTCCATTTTATTCGGCATATAAATATTCGATTTTGGGTAATGAATGAGAAATTTCAATTAAATTTGGGTTAACCGTTATTTTAAAATCACCACACAACCGAATTGGCCCAACTGATTTTATTACAGGTACAATTGAAGTGCACCATTTTGAGTAATCCACAGGTTCTAAAATTCCTAAACTTACTAGTTAGTAAGGTCAATCTCTTGTTCAACCTTTATTTTAAGATCTAAAGGCAAAGGTCGTGGCTTTAAAAATTTAGTTTTTTCTTTATTAAATTTTCCTAATTCTTCTATGAAATTTTTTCCTTATATTATACATAATACTTCAATTTCTATATCATACTGTAAAAATGTTGTGATTCCGATACATTTATCATTTTAAATGCCATTCTACCTAATAATGGCGGGCCTCCATTTTTAATAATGTATATTTCGCGCTTGCATAAAGACGTTAATGTTGATGCAGTGACAGAATTTTTAAATTGTAAGGTGGGAGCAGCATCATATGTGATTGAAAAGTTACAACCCTGACAAGAAAATGCCAATTATTCCTCATTTAAAATTGGTGTTCCAACAGAAATTTCTGAAGATTTCTGGCCCGAAAAATCATTTGTAAATAGATTTTATTTTAAATCCAGTAAAAAACGACATCCGAATTTTCACTTCAGTCCACGAGTAATACAAACAACATAATAACCAACAACACAGTTTTGAAGTTATTACATATCCAAAGCATCGGAAACTCGATCAACAACATGAAAGTCCTCATCGAGGATATAAATGGATGCCATGTTTTAGGAATTACCGAACACTGGCAAACAAGTGATAAACTGGAAGTAATGAAAAAAAAACAATTCCGTTTAATTTCAAGTCAGTGCCGGCCGATGCGACAACTAGGCGGTGCTGCACTCTATGTCCAGGAACACATTTCCGTCAAAGCTTTAGACATAAATGCAATTAAATGTGATCGAATTTTAGAATGTGCCGGTGCGAAAATAAGTGCGGCACATGGAAAAGTTAGTGTAGTAGTAGTAATTTATAGACCACCTACTGGCGATATAAACTCGTTTTATGAATTATTTGAATCAGTATTAATGATACCAACAAATCTCAATAATATTTCCTTCATACTGGGTGATTTTAATATAAATTTCTTCAGTAAGTCTAAATTTGTGGATGAATTTAAAGGTATATTACATTCATTTAATTTAATTTACTATATTAACGAAAATACACCATAATCTTGCATCGATAACATTATTACAAATGCTAAAACAGGATTTGTATCATTAGTAATCCAGTAGCAATTTCTGAACTAAGTACAACTCCAGCAATATATGTAGATATGCCAACCAAAAATAACTGAAAAATTTCGTATCTTTATAGAAAATAATAATAGTAATTTTGACATTGATGAACTGTTTTCTCAAGTTTATAGCACGGCGGAAGTTGATACCAAGTACATAAAATTTATTAACAATTTTTTTAATTTTTTTAATTAAAAAAGTTATGAATGTGAATCGTAAATTATATAAAACTCCTAAAACTCCTGAAATTATATATCAAAAAGAAAGAATGCTTCTCGTTCAAACAATATCTAAGCATCAACCAGAGTATAAATAATATATATATATATATATATATATATATATATATATATATATATATATATATATATATATATATATACATAAACCTCAGAAAACGTACTCTTAGCTGCTGAAAAAATAAACAAATTCAATATAAAATAAATCGCGAACCACTTGGAATATTATATCGGATATAGTCAAGTCTAAGAATAATTCTACAAATATTTTACCTGAAAGTAACTATTTAAAAGAACATGTAAATAATATAAATGAATATTTTAATAAAATATTAAATGAACTATCACATAATATTACTGTAAATAATACACCTTTCAATTCCAATTGAATATTTCTTGAACAAATAACGGTACAAGAATTAAAATTATTAGTATTAAAAATGCAGAATAAGAAGAGTACGGGATATAACGATATACCATAAAACAATGTCTAGATAGTATTGCTAAACCATCGTACGATATAATAAATGCATGCATGGAAAATGGTATTTTTCCAGAGAAATTGTAATACACAATAATAACTCCAGTCTACAAAAAAGGAGACAAAGATGATAATAAAAATTATCGGCCAATTAGTATTTTATGAACTATTTCGAAAATACTTGAATTAGTTATTAGCAAAAGAATTGTAAATTTTTAATAAATTTAAATTATTTTTTAAAAACCAACACGGATTTTTAGGCGATAAAAGCATAGACACTGCTGTATTTCATTTCACTAATACCATTCTAAATTCGTTGGAGGCCATCCTCTATATCCCCATCAATGGATTTATCAAGGGCCTTTGATACTATTAACTTCTCTTTGCTACTATCAAAAGTGTACCAGTATGGCATACGTGGTGTAGGCCAAAAACTACTTAGTTCATATCTTCACGGTAGAACTCACTCAAGAAAATTACTTGACTTAAATAAAGAAGTTAACGTCATATCTGATGCTCTGTCTATTTTTAGGGGCATACCACAAGGCAGTATACTAGGACCATTACTCTTTGTAATATTTATAAATGATTTTGATTTCACCGAGTAACGTCTGTGTAATAAATTATGCCGATGATGCAAATGTACTAATAAAGGCTCAACATACAAAGATATGACCATCCAAGGTACAAATGCTATGATTTTAGTTGAAAATTTAGACAAAACAGACTAAACTTAAATTCAGAAAAAAACAAAGTGTATCTTCTTTAAAGTAAATCAAAGTTTGTGTACGCCTGAAAATATTAAATAATTTCTCTTATCCTCTTGATCGATCAATAAACTTTTTAGGAATTGCAATTGATGAAACATTACGCCATTGTTAGCAAATGGATATTGTGTGCAATAAAGTAAAAAAAACGCTAATAAGCTGCGCCAACTTGATTTGCGTCTTCTTTAAGTAGTCGATTCATTATTCTTTTGGATCTTATGCCAATTACAAACATTCATTACTACTTCCAATTCGGGGCCATAACCGCACTTTGATGCTAAGGACTTTATTCTAGCCGTCCACTCAGCAACACGTTCATTTGCATCTTTTTTAGCTGTGTAAAATGTGTATCGCTATGCATAATATGACTGCAACGGACAAAAATGCTTGGTAACAACCTCGACTAATGCATCATATGAAATATCTTCGGGCTCTTTGGGCACAAACAAATTGCGAAAAAGTTTATAGGAATTTTCATTCGTCGCACTCAATAAAATTACAGACGTGCGTAGAAGCGTTACAGACTGACGTTACGAGCAGCATATTATTGGCTCATTCTCTCTCCAAAACTCGAATTGAAAGATTTGCTTTTGGCAATGATCCTAATCCGAAAAAAGCGTCGACTATTTTATTTTCCTCTTTCTGCCTAAAGGTGGCCCATACTAGCGCCACTAACGCAACCACTACGCGCTTCTGAAGCGGTCTCTAAAAAACCCATTTGATTCCATGCTTTTCCAGCTGTCACCCCACTTTTCGTGGCCGCCACTCGCGGTGAAACGAACTTCTAAAACCGTGGAGTCTACCGTTTCACCTAGTCAGAAACATTACAATTAAATTCACCTATGTTTTCCATATGTCCACGATGCACTACTTTATCCATTGCCATTTTGTACGTGGTTAGCACTCTTTCTTAATAAAATGTAACAACCGTATTGTTAATTACAGTGCACGCCGCTTAATGTGATCACAACGGGACTCGGGGTTTTTGATAACAATAACCGATTGATAATAATAGCCGAAAAACAAAACTTTATTTTAAATAAAAATATATAACGTAACAAACTATAATAACGTAACATTTTGAATTGTCTACAATTGTTTGTTATATAACTTTCATGTTGCTTCAATAGTTTATTAGCAATTGGCAAAAAATGTCAAAAATTTCAATTTTTTTTTTTTTCTCGAAAGTTAAGAATTTTATGAAAAATATATTTTAACAAAATTTGTTCAGTTTCTCATTCTCTTTAACTTTTGTTCGAAAAGTTTTGTAATATTTTTCATGTTAAAAAAAATATCGGAAAAAAACAAAAAACGCCTCGAGTAAACACCCACTTCCGGTTTATGAATGTTTACCAAAAGCTTTTCAGTTTCAGTTTTTAACGATAAAACCTTAAGTTTAAAGATTCATCTCAATCGGATCAGTCGTTTTTGAGATACAGCACCCACGGACAGACAGACAGACACACACACAGACACAATTTTTTTTTTCCAGAAATTAGTTTAATGGACTGGGGGGACCTCAAAACGGATATTTCCGCAAAAAAAAATTTTTCAAAAAAGAATCACGATCACAATACTTCCCCTATATATACTTCGTATATAGGGAAAGTAAAAATGATAACATAAACCGAAATCATGATTACTATAAACGAAAATTTTTGTATGTAGTATTACACGTTCGGCCCGTTCTTCGCAAAAGTGATAACAATATCCGATTGATAACATTATCCGTGATTCTAATAAGCGGCGTCTACTGTATTATGAATTTAGAATCTTAAAGTCATTTTGATTAACCACGTCGCCACTCTGGTATCTTTACCGAGCGACAAGGCATTTTTAATAAGGCACACATGCCACAACAATAAATGTGTATATTCAACAAAAAACAGGATATGATTGTCGTCTTACAATTGTATGCATCGAGTAAGAGTTGCGCGTTCGCAAATGGCGCGAAGTATAAATGCTAATAATCTAAATATACTACAATATCTCAACGAATAGGTTTTAATTTACAGATAAATAAAGTAAATAAGATATCCCGCAGGGTCCAATATTGAGCCCATTATTGTTCTTCATTTACACCAACGATTTTCTTTTCCTCCTTCTAATGGATATTCGTGATCACGTGTTTTATTTTATCTTTCTTTCTTGCCCTATCAAAAAGTTCTTGAATTGTCCACATGTCAGTCCATGTTTCGCAACCATTACAGTTCTTCCCTTTCCCTTCTATCTCTTGCAGGATAAGTTGTGGTATGTTATATTTCGGGTTTCGCATGACATGGCCAAAATATGCCGTATTTCGTCATTTTATGTTAGTTAGAAGATTCCGATATTTTTGTATGCGTTCGTTTGTTGTTCGATCTGTCAATGAGATTTTTAATATGTGGTGGAAGGTTCACTTTCCGAATGTTTTTAGCCTATTCATTGTGATTACTTAACTTTTACCGTCCACGCTTCCATTCCATATAGCAGAACTGATTAATCATATTCTCAAGTCTAATTCACCGTTTGTCAGAAGTTATTTGCTTTTCATGAAAGTGTTTCTCGCATTTTCAATTCTACACTTTATTTCTTTATACGAGTCCCATTCATCATTTAGTCATACTTCTAGATATTTGAATTCTATTATTCTTTCTATGATATTATCTAGTGTTGTTGTGTTTCTATTTATCACCATATATTTAGTCTTATGTATATTCAACCTAAGTCTGTTTTCTTTGCTACAAATATTTACTTCTTTAACTAGGACTTGCAGGTCATTGATGTTATTGTCTGCTATAATCATTACGCCATCTACAAAATGGATATTGTTAATCCATTTCTCACCAACATGGATACACATTCCTAAGTTTTCCAGTGCAGCTTGAAAAATTTACTCTGAATAAAGGTAGCTTCCCTTATGGTGCTAAATTACATTTGGTGTCTCTTTGGATGTCCTTGTATTCTTTTGGGTCTGATGATCGGCGTTAGCTGTAATTGGATATCCTTCCATATATCCTCTGAATAAAATGATACCCTAAACAATGACGTGAGAATAATTTCTTTCGGTATTCGCCTAAAGTTGGCTAGCGTACTCGACAGGATTTGTCTTTTAATTTCCTGGACGAGAACAGTTTCTATAGCATACTCGCTAGCGTGGGTGCGTATTTCTTCTGGGGTCCCAGATAACGAACTTATGAGAACTAAAAAGAACACGAATTGAATGACAGGCAGCTCTATAGGGAAGCGATCCATGAGTCATTGGAATGTGGTCGGGATCTTTCGTAGGGCGAACGGCATCCGTTTGAAGCAAAATGATCCCAACGGTATTGCGAATGCAGTTTGATCATCTAGGGTGAAGGGAATTTGTCAGTATCCAGTTCTTAAGTTTATGGTGAAATTCATTGACAGGATGGTCAACAGCATTGAGCTTCATGTAGTCGATGCAATTGCTAATAAATACATCTATCCTTCTTAGTTCCAAGATAACGGGTGCGACCCAAGGTTAGCTAGTAACTTAAATAATATCGCTCCAGTACAGGCTGTTCAATTTATGTTTAAGTTTCTGTCATCGAGGTTGCTTAAGTTAGCGGAACGAACAGGTCGTGGAATTCGGTTAGCAAGGCTTTTACAAGTTGATTCGTGTCGATAAACTCTGTCGAAAATCTAGCTTATCGTATTTTCGGCAATTCACAATTTCTGCCGAAATGCACTGTGCTTTCTGAAATTATTTCGAATTAATTTCTTGTTTCTCGTTAATGATATTCATCGGAATTGTATCCCCTGGTAAATTACGCTGAATACCATGTCGAGCTGGATCTTCTGTGGGAGTTGTGGCTACTGATCTCTGGTAATAACAGGCGCTTTTGACTATTGCGATTTGCAATTATTCCGTTGTTTTGCACTCCTATCTAAGCTTGTTGTTGCAGCAGCTACAAGAGTAATTTTGTATAAGAACGACTGTAGCTGAGATGCTTGTCTTACAGGTTTGCCTTTAATGAAATGCGACCTAACAGATCTATTGTTCTACCCATAACCAATCACTTTCCAAGCAATCCCACGTCCTCCATGAACCTGGTAACTTTCTTGGGGGTGATGCTGTCCACTTTTTCGTGGTATGTGGTGTGAAAAACGGTTGTGGCAATCGCGACACGAGTGCATAGTATGTGCTGGGTCGTTTCATCTGCCGATTCACATAATCTACAATTTCCATCTTACTCTTTTCCCATTTTCCACAAATGGTATCGGAGGGCATAATGCCCTTTCATAAGTCCGGTGAATGTTCTCAGCTCGTTCCGTGTGAGTTCAAGCACTTCAAGGTCTGGGACATCGTTCAAATACTTACGTCTTCTCCTTTTCCCTTTTTTTCACCACCTCTCTTCTGTGCGCCATGAGGAGACCGCAAAACGGCTCTGGTCCTATGATAGTGGCATTTGCACCCCCTTTGGTGAGTTCATGAGAGTAAACTAATTGGTTTTCGCCAGTTGCGAGAGGGATGGTCGACATTTCCAGACAGGCTTTTCGATAGGACCATAAATGCCTACTCCAGTATATCTGTAATTTTTGGCACCATCCGTGTGCCAGGTTGATATTTGGCTAATCTCCTTGACGCTCATCGAAGCCGTTTTGCGGTCTTTAATTAACACCTTAAACGGTATTTCGAATTTGAGTCTCCTGGGCATGTTGTCCGTCGGTTTGAACAGCAGAACCGCGTCGATTTGCTGCAGCATTTCTAAGTATCCTATCCAATCTGATGAAGCGATGTCAGGCCAATGATTGCCTCTATCCCGCGGTAGAGGTTGTTTACATAGCCCCTGTGATGCTTAGACATGCTGAACGTTGAAGCGCGCCTAAGCTTCTTTTATATATCTAGTTTTTGGGTCAGTTTGCATCAAAAATTATACCCAGATACTTCACTTCGTTGAAAGGATTTATTTCCATTCAAGTTATATTGCAGAGAATGAGGTGTGTGAAAGCCCCCCTCTATGTCTACAAATATTCCAAGTGCTATTTCCTTATATAGGATTGTTCATTCTGCCTCTTTGACGAGAGCACCGACGGTGGATTTGCCAGCCTGAAATGCAAACTGCTTGGTATTTAAGGGTGCTCTTATGAGTTAGTCACTCTTTATGTGTTCGTCGATTATTTTCTTCATAGTCTTTAGGAGAAATGAGGTTAGGCTGATGGGTCATAGGATTAAGGTTCATTTAATGGCCTGTTACTCACTTTTGGTATAAATACCACTTTTGCCTCCCTCCAGATGCTTGACGTAATGCCATATGTTGGGCACCAGTATTATAAGATTGTATTAGGATGTATAGGCATAGATTTTATCAACATAAAGATATACTAGCCGCCATAAGTAAAAGAACACCAAGAATTCGTCTCTCAATTTTTATGAAAATTTCAGATAATACGTAAATAATTCACACTAAGAAATGATTGAAATTTCAACAAAAAAGCATGGTAAGTTTTTGATCACTTTAACTTAGAGTATAAAAAGTGAAAGAAATTCTATTGTTATTTTGTTAAATTAACTGAGCAGTGACATTACAATTTTATCATGCAAATAAGTTAATTAAGTTAGCGAAGATTGACCGAGGGACAGGAACAATGGCGGATATTACGACCTGGGCGGCCGGTCGTTGTCCGGGATCGATATTCAACAACAAGAGCAATTGGAGACATCTAAAGAGGTTCAACTAACCAAGAAATATCTGTTTGGTCAGTTTACCAGAGAATTCGATCATTTGATCTCAAGTCGTACCGTCCTTTTCTTTGTTTGCCCTTAACTCCTCGACATACGAGGTGCCGTCTGGAATGGTGCAATGAGAGACTACAGTGGGTCGATCAATGCAGGCAGGTTGTCTTTAGCGATGAATCGAGATTTTGTTGTTTGTTTGTTTGATGGTCGTAAAATGGTTTGATGTCACCGGGGAGAACGAGGAAATTTACAGTTTCCAATGGAACGCCATACAGCTCTTACACGCGGAGTGATGATATGAGGGGCGATCGGTTATGGGAGTCAGTCTTCCCTTGCGTTCATTCCAGGAACATTAAACGCAAATCGCTATATTAACACAGTTTTTTTTCGCTATATTAACACACTTTCGTGGCCTTCTCGTTCTCCAGACCTGTCACCTATTGAACACGTCTGGGATACAATTGGTAGAAGACCGGGCCAACTTCAGCCACCCCCACCTACTTTACCTTATATTAGGATGCGAATTCAAGAAGCTTGAAATGCAATCCCTCAGGCTGACATTGACAATTTGATTACTAGTATGCCTAGGCGAGTTGCTGAGTGCTCCATAAATCACGGAGGAGCAACTTATAATTGAAATTTAAAAAAAATACCATGATATTTTGTTGAAACTTTAATCATTTCCTAGTGTGGATTATTTTCGTATTATCTGAAATTTTCATAAAAATTGAGCGACCAATTCTTGGTGTTCTTTTACTTATGGCAGTCAGTATATTTATTAACGGATAATGTACAGGAATCATTTAGGACTGTTTTCCTAAATAAAATGTTCATGATTGGCATATCTAAACTCTAGTAAATGCTCAAGTAGGCTTGACACTGTAGTCAGTGCTCAAGAGGGTATTCTGTAATGATTAGACTGTACTCAGTGCTAATAGTTAGGCTAAGATTGTAATAATTGCAAGACATTGCGATTGCAGGTCCAATTTATGGTTATAAAGTGTGCTTGACCAACTTGAGAGGCCGGTCGTAGGTGCATCGCCCATCGAGTGGGGTTCCTGCGTGGGGTAGTACCGTGCGGGCGAGTCTCTGTGTGAAAAAGAAAGCATTCAAACGCGTATTCGCAGTTGTCTAATAGACATTACATACAGGATTCACGTGAGATGTTTAAAGATCGTTTAGCACTACGAAACAGGCATTTTTCCATTAAATATGTAATATAAATATATAATTACCTGAAAAAAAAAAACTCCCTTCGCGATCATTTTAAGTCAATAAATTAAAAAGAGCCGGCTACCACTCCAGCTTTAAACTCTCCGTTCCCAAAATATTAGATATTAAAAATATACATTGTTTAACTACAAGCCTATTTCATATTAATATTCGGTCAATTTTCCACAAATCAAATATTATATATGTAATAATTTTAATTTTAATATTTTATGCTTCACCGAAACCTGGCTTAACGAAACTCAGATTAATGTTTTTAAGATTACCGGCTACGAAATAATAACTCACTTTTCGAGAGAAATGAATAAACACGGTGAAACTGCAATATTTATAAAACATAAGATTTTAAAATAAATCAAATCATTAAAAATTATAAAGAAGTTAGCTATCGAAAATGTCATTGCGTGCTGTGGAATATCAGTAGGCATAAACAATTGTATTATTTCAGTTTACAGACCACCTAATAATGCTAGTGATATAAGCGAACTATTTTTTTTAATCAATTCAATCGGCTATTAGATATTGTAATTGAATAATTTGAAACCATTATCATTTGTGAGGACTTTAATATAGATAATTTAAATAAAAATAAGATGACAGATTCCATAAATGACTTGTTGTTGGCTCATAATTTATTGTCACTAGATATTTAATTACCAACAACACTGAACTTATGAAATCTATTAACAATTTCAACCGTGGGCTATCTGAACATTTTGCACATACCACGCATAAAGAACTAAAATTGCCTACTCAAAAAGAATCAACCTATAAAATTATTCGTGTTATTTCACCTAACAAGATTAGTGAATTTAGACAACATTTTATCAAACATAGCGAGTTTCTTAGCTAATCATACGATAATGACATTAACTTTATATTTGATTATTATTATTCAAAGAGAAAACGGCAAAAATTACCTTTTCAGCTGAAGTTCAAAGCCTCTATATTGATGTTAAAACCTTACATTTTAGTATCAAAGTATCCGGTAGAGATGACTTGGAAATACAATTGAAAACTTAAAAAAACATCAATACTTGATGCAAATAAGAAAGTTAAAGCATTATGGAACCTAGTTCAATATAAAAACAAAAAACAATGTAATGTGGAAATGAGTCGTGCCTTATATATCTCTACACTTTTCACCTGCTGAGAGTGATATAAACACCGAAAAATTGTGAAAATTTGTTATCTTATTTCTTTGATTGGTATCTATTGGGTGAGTCAATATCGTTACTATCGTTACTATTTTGGCCGTAATTAATTAATTAATTTGTATCTGAAAATACAAACGATCGAGCTCGGCTATTCATGGAATATTTAATGTATTTAAAATCTGAGGCCATTGAACTGATTACTTTAGCTAAAATTAAATTAATTTAATATTTCCTTAAATACCTTTGTTCTCTTGTGTATAATTCCGTAGTCGATTTACCCCTGTTTGTCTGTTTGAAGTCGTCATTACCGACCCATTGGCGTGAAGATTTGTTAATTATCTATCCCTGTTGACCCTTTTTCTGTATTAATTTATTAATAATATGTCACGTTCCTGTGGCGAGTGCAATCAAAGCATTGGTCGTTCAAAAGTATTAAAATGTAGGGGCTGTGAGCAACATTTTCAGGTTGGCTGCTTAGATGAGCTATCGATGCTTGATGTTGCTTTTTATATGGATGAATCCGTTAAGAATAATGGGGTTAAATGGTTTTGCAAAAAATGTGTTCAGTCAGAGAGCGCAAGTGCGCCTCAACTTCTGTCGCGCAGAATTACGAGAATAACAGCAAATACGGTTAATCCGAACGGTCCACCTAACCGCTCTTTACTAGATTGTATTCGCACCATCTTCATGAATGAATTCGTTCCACTTATAAAATCAGAGATCCAAAATACACTAAGAAACTTACGGTGCGATATGAATTTAAAATTTACCGAAATCGAAGCGAAGTTTTCAACACTTGACGAAAGAATGATCCAACTCGAAAATACCTCCATTAACAAAGGGGACATTACCGATAATAATATGATAAATACAGATTATCAGATGTATAATGAAGTTGAGGAGCGTAGGAAAAGAAGTAATAACCTAATGGTCTACAATATTCCGGAATCCCAAGCTGCGACAAGAGGCAAAGCACTGGCTATTGGCATTACCCCAATCAAAATCTTCAGAGTGGGATCAAAATCTACTAAATCAAGGCCTATTAAAATTGTTCTCCAGAATAATGAGACTGTAAAACATATAATAACGAAAAGTAAACATCTAAAAGATAACCCTATTAAATTTGGGTTCGACAGAACAAAAATTCAAAGAGATGAGTTCAACCTAGCTAAACAAGAATTACTACGTAGAAAGAATAGTGGAGAAAATAATTTGTTTATTAAATTCATCTCAGGAACTCCAACGATTACTTCGTCTACGATCAACCATCGCAACAATTCTATTGTCGCATCAAAAAACTGAATTTTTATTTTCATAACGCTGGTGGGATACATACCGAATTGCGGAGTTTAATGCTTAACTGTAGTTGTAGTTGCTATGATGTCATAATTAATTGTAGAAACATGGCTGGACAAGGACATTAATAATTCTGAACTAAAACTTTCTAACTATTCTATTTTTACAATGGATAGAAATTCTACCAATAGCTTTAAATCACGCGGTGGTGTTTTGATTGCTGTACGATCTAACTTAATATGTAGTAATATAGATATTGATAATAATATTGTTAAACAATGATTTGTACATGTTACTTCTGGCACCACTAAACTGATTATAGGAGCAGTGTATTTTCCACCTAACCCGTCTTTAGAGAAATATGAATTTCATTGCGACTCTTTAGATAGAATTGCGGATAACTATCCCAATTCCAAATTGCTTATATGCGGCGATTACAACTTACTTACAGCTATTTGGTCCAATAATAATTTCGGACTCACCGTCAACAATACTCCCTCTCCTCCGGCTCAGTTATTAGCTAATCGCTTCAGTTTCAATAACATGTTCCAAATATGAGAAATACCCAACGAGAATAATATATTCCTCGATTTAATTTTTTCGCAAGGCGATTATGAAGTATCTAAGGCTCATGATTTATTATTTAATGTAAACCCCGACCATATCCCTTATTGTTTGGCTATACATCTTAATGAAACAGTAAAGGCGCTCAAGTATACTGAATATGTATATGATTATAATCGCACTGAGTATACAACTATTAATCAATGTTTTTCGTCAATCGATTGGGATAAAACTCTGAATGTTGATAATGTTAACGCTTCGATTAACTGTTTTTACGGTATATTGTACGACGCTATTAAATTATATACCCCTATCAAATGTATCAGGCGCTCCACGTACCCTCGTTGGTTCAATAATGATCTTATCAAATTAATTAATGAAAAAAAGATTGCCCATAAAAAATTTAAACAATTTAACACATCAACTAATTACCAGCGATTTAAATTGTTACGCACTGAGTGTAATACCTTAAGAGATAATTTATATCATAATTGCATTGATTCTGTTAATAATAGTTACATGATAACCCTAATTTGTTTTGGAATTTTGCTAAGTCAAACAATGGCGATTTTGACTTACCTGTTATTATTCATTACAATGACACTGGGTTTGATTGCGTTAATCTCTTTGCAAACTTCTTTGCTTCAGTATATAATTATGACACACCAACGGATTTACCTAATTTTAAATATAATCATGAAGTAATCATGGGTATTTTTCCTTAATCCCGAACGAAATGATTTCTGAAGAATTCACTAATCCACCTCAGGTATAAATTCAGACCTTCAGTCGATTATATTTCATTCTTGTGTCAGTTGCCGTACATATCTGAGTAAGTTATTTATATTTCATTATATTTATTATCATATTTCATTATATTTATTTTAGTAAGTGTTTTTATTTGTATTTAAAATCAATTTTATAATAAAGCTATACTGAAGAGAGCGAGAGTTCGAAACACGTGTCTGCAGATGATTATAAACTTGAATGCTAGATTTTTTTAATTGCTTTTGCTAATTTAATTTAATGAAATCAGTTTAAAATTCATGTTTCATAATTTCTCATGTTATAGTTACATTTAAACAATCTAAAGAACATTTTATCATTTATTAGTTTATTCAACCGAAATAATTTCATTCAAATTAGTGTTGCTTTAATAGTTGTACTATTTGTAACACGCAAATTAATTTGTATTATTCAATGTTTGTCGAAGTATTAGCTAGAGAAGTAGTTGTTTCAAATTAATTTGTTTTGTAGTCTTAGTAAGACTCATTGTTGTAGATTCACGAAATGTTTTCGTATTTTTAAATTTATTATAATCCAGAAGTGTTTCACTCACCATTTAAAATTACCAAGAGTGATATATTTAGTGCTATTACCTCATTAAATTATAGCAATAGTACAGGTCCAGATGGCATACCCAAGAGCTTCCTAAAACATTGTGTTTATTCTTTATCTCTATCACTATTTATTATTTTCAATCGTTCACTAACTGAGAGTACAGTTCCGAATCTATGGAAAAAGAGCTATCTTAGTTCTATATATAAATCGGGAAAAAGGGGCGTTATTCATAATTATCGAGGTATTGCAATTCAATCGGCCATTCCTAAATTAATGGACAAATTAATTTCAAGAATAAAGACAACACTTTTACTTTTTTATACCATTTTAAGTTTTATTTTCAGTGACTAGTTTCGACTACACGGTAATCATGATCAAACTAACTTAGTTTGATAATGATTACCGTGTAGTAGAAACTAGTCACTGAAAATAAAACTATAAGTAGTATAAAAAAGTAAAAGTGTTTTCTTTATTCTTAATATTGAAATATACCACCAAGTGAACGCCGTTAAGATCCAAGAAATTAATTTCAGTTCAACTACATTGGTTTTGTAAAAGTATTTTATTAGACGAAAAACACGGTTTTCGAGCTGGTAAATCAACTACTACTAATTTGTTAATTTATGAATCGTTTATCATTAATGCTTTAGAGAATAAAAACTCTGTGGATATTATTTACACATACTTCTCTAAAGCTTTTGATAGGGCTGATTACACTATTCTCCTATCAAAATTAAAAGCCCTAGGATTTCACGACTCAGTCATTGAATGGATTAAAAGTTTTTTAATAGGCCGCAGTCAATGTGTGAAAATTAAAAACTATCTTTCAGATATAATTGAAGTCTCTTCGGGTATACCACAAGGTTCGCATTGTGGCTCTTTATTGTTTCTTGTATTTATTAATGATATTTCCTGTAACATAAGTAGCTCGAATTTTCTGTTATTCGCGGACGATTTGAAACTCTACAAAGAAATAGAAACTTTAAATGATTGTTTGTTACTACAAAATGATCTTACTGCTGTTAATAACTGGTGCCGTTTAAATAATTTGTATTTCAATACTGGTAAATGTAAATCAATTACCTTGTCTCGTAAGAAATTGCCACACGATTCTAATAATCTCCATAAAAGATCGGGATTATATTTAATCATAAATTAAGTTTCGAGGAACATATACGTTACATTTGCAACCGCGCCGCCAAAATGTTGGGTTTTATTAAACGAATGTTTAGGGATTTATCACCTCATTCCTTTAAAATCCTATTGTTTTCATTTATCCTTTCTAACTTAGAATTCTTCTAAGCTTCTTGTATATGGTCTCCGTTTCGAACTTCATTCATTAAACAAATTGAAACTGTACAGAACAAGTTCCTGATATCATTCTTATTTAAGATTGACGATGTAAATAATTTAGATCTTAACGAACTCAGGTCGAGCTTAAATATCGCACATATCTGTTGTAGGAGATTTAATATGGATATGTCCACCATATTTAAAATTATCTGTGGTTTAATTCAATGTCCGCAGCCCCTTTCTCAAATTCGCTTTTATGTAAAAACAGATAGTCTTTCTGTGTGTCATTCGCCACTGTTTCGTGTACCTTTCCATAATACTAACTACAGCTTCAATAATCCTTTATCCCGTTTTATGCGCAAAGCTAACACAATTTCCTTAACTCCAAATTTGAACCTCTTTTCAAGCTCATATTCACATTTTGTCCATATACTTAAATTTATGTATTGTTCTAGTCACAATCTGTCTATATTATAATTTTTTCTTTTTGTATTACTATTTTTTGTTACTGTAACTTTTTTATAGATGGTATATCCGTTAATAAATTTATTATTATTATTATTATTATAAAAGTGATTATATTTCCAATAAGTTTGCGACTTTTTTAGGGCCTTAAATATTTCCTCTAATAAAGGGTCCGCCAATAGGGACGCGCGAAGTTTGCCGGAAGGGTGCGGCCATGTTGTTCGAGGTAGAGCTGTCAAAGTTGCTGTCATTTGTTCAGTATATAACCCGAAATCACCATGGCAAGTTTGAGTGTCGAGCAGCACGTGCAAATTATTAAATTGTTTTACGAAAATGGGTCATCAGTTCGAGCAACGTTCCGCGCACTTCGCCCATTTTACGGTCGCGATGATCGGCCTGTAGAGTCGACTATCCGTCGATTGGTGGGCAAATTCGAGTCGACTGGTTCAGTAAACAACCAGCCAACACTGACACGTCGACGAAACGCCCGATCGAACGAAAATATTGCTGCTGTCCGTGAGAGTGTGCGCGAGAACCCGAGGCAGTCCATTTTTTGTCGTGCACAGGAACTTGGCCTTTCGGAGACATCAACTCGCAGAATTTTGCATCTGGATTTGGGTCTGCACCCGTACAAAATCCAATTGACCCAGGAGCTCAAGATAAACGACCACAAACAGCGTCGGGCGTTCGCTGACTGGGCTCTGGAGCAGTTGGAAGCAGACCCCCATTTTGGCCGAAAAATCATCTTCAGCGACGAGGCTCATTTCTGGATGAACGGGTATGTGAACAAGCAAAATTGCCGCATTTGGAGTGAGAACAACCCACACGAGGTCCACCAAGTGGCATCCCCAGAAAGTCACTGTTTGGTGTGGATTTTGGGCCGGCGGCATCATCGGTCCGTACTTTTTCGAGAACGAAGCTGGGGCGGCCATAATCGTCAATGGGGAGCGCTACAGGTCGATGATAACCAACTTCTTTTGGCCTAAACTGGATGATATGGACACGGACGACATGTGGTTTCAGCAGGACGGCGCCACGTGCCACACAGCCCATGCCACAATGGACATTCTGCACGAGCGATTTCCGGACATGGTCATCTCGCACGGAGGCGATATCAACTGGCCACCGAGATCGTGCGATTTAACGCCTTTAGACTTTTTTCTCTGGGGCTATATCAAGTCGCTGGTCAACGCCAACAAGCCTCTAAACACCGATGACCTCAAAGTCAACATACGCTCAAATTGAGGCCGATATGTGCTCCAGAGTCATCGAAAATTGGACCTCCCGGATCCCGGCTACCAAACGGAGCCGCGGTGGTCATTTGAACGATGTTATCTTCCATACTTAATGGGGTCGAATACCCTTTCGAATGAAAAATAAATTTTGTTTCTACCTCACACACACCTTGTTTTATTCAATTTTAAAGTTCACGCGCCCTTATTGGCGGACCCTATAAATAAATTCATTATAAATATTGTAATAAATCAATCAAAAATGACAGCATTAAAAAAACATCTGAATCCATAAAATATTTGGGGTTAATAATTTATCAGTATTTACAATGGAACAAACATATAAACTTCACGTGTGGTTAGGTAAATAAGTCATATTATTTAATATCACGACTCAAAAATTAGCTTAACCCTGATTCTATTTTAACGGTATATTACGCCGTAGTATACTCGCATCTAAGTTACAATATAACATTGTGGGGGTTGGGTTGTCTAGTGGTTTCAGCAGATTATTTGTAACCCAAAAACGCATCATTCTCTTAATGTTTAATATTAATTACGCCAAAACTCCTAGAAACAAATTTATTAAATATAAAATACTAAAACTACCATGTATATACATTTAAAAAAATTCTTTATTTCATTCACAGTAATAGAACCAAATTTACAAAATTTAGCGATGTTCACGAATACGCGACTCAAATCAGCGGAAAATTAGTTGCATATAAATTTAAACACACCTACTTTAAAATAGCACCGTGCAAATCAGGAAACGATTTATACAGGGTGAGTTTTTTTAGATGTTCTTTATGGGGATCTCGGAAACTATAATAGATAGAGAAACGGTTAAATGGGGAAAGAAGTGTAGATTTACGAGACGAATAAAATTCTACTTTCAAAGTTTTCAAAAAAGTCAAGGGTAACTAGATATTTTAAAAAAAGTAAAAAGTGGCAATTTTTTCAAATCAATATATCTCGGTTATTATAACAGATAGAAAAAAACTGTAAAGGACAAAGCTTTAGATAATTTTATGTAGATTAATAAAAATAATCAGCAAAATTTTATCGCCATTATTTTCCGAGATATGACGCAAACTTACATTTTTTTAATGGAAACCATAGTTGGCTATGGCCTCATTCAAAAGGTAATTTTTTTCTCTTTCATCCAATATGACATACGAAATAGTTATTTCTAAAAATCAGTGAGTTATAGTCATTTTAAGTTTTATTATAAATAAAAAATGGGTAGCCATGAAAAAGATGAAAGTAAAACAATAGCAGTTGTTTATAATAATAGCAATAGTGTAATTATTAGTTTTACAAAGTTAAACAAAAATGAAAAACCAGCATAAGAATAATAATTTTGTAATTATCAAATGGCCTTCTGTATGTGGTATAAAGACATTTGCCAAGAGGATAATACGTTTCTTACAAAAATATTATGAACAGATGAATCGCGATTCACTAATTGTGGTATTTTTAATCGCCACAATTAACATAGATGAACTCAAGAGAAAGTTTCACAGAGAAAACTACAAATTAAATTTGGGTTTATTCCATGGCGTGTTTGGATGAATAATTCTCGGTTCATATATTTTTGAAAGCTCACTAAGTGAAAATGATTACTTTCATTTTCTTCAGAAAACATTTGAAGATACTCTCGATTGTTTAAATTTATCATTACAAGCAAGATTGAAATGATTCCAATTTGACGGTGTTCCACCTCAAAACATGTTGGCTTTAAAAATTATTTAAATGATGCTTTTCCTAACTCATAAGTGGGAAGAAATAAACCAATCCTAGGGCCACCTAGATCTCCCGATCTGCGCATTTTAGAATTTTTTTCTGTGGGGTTATGTAAAAAACAAAGTATATGAAAAATCATATCAATCCGTGGAGGATCATAAACTAGCTGTTATTTAAACATTTAACTCAATTTACATGAGAATAGTCAAAAAAGCCATAAATTCAATTTCAAAAAGATATAATTTATGTCATAATAATAATAATAGTGGACCCTTTGACCATATTTTTTTAATATTATAATATCTCTCTAATTGATATATTGATAATTACAGAATTACTTTATGCTGTTGTTTCATTTTGGTTGTTCTCTGTAAAACTAATAATTACAATATTGATATTATTATAAACAACTGCAATTGTTTTACTTTCACCTTTTTCATGGCTACCCATTTTTTATTTATAATACAATTAAAATGACTATAACTCACTCATTTTTAGAAATAACTATGTCATATGCCATATTGGATTAAAGAGAAAAAAATTACCTTTAGAGTGAGGTCATAGCCAACTATGGTTTCCATTAAAAAAAAATGTAAGTTTGCATCATATCTCGGAAAATAATGGCGATAAAAATCTGATTATTTTTTATTAATCTGCATAAAATTATCTAAAAACTTTGTCCTTAACAGTTTTTTTCTATCTGTTATAATAACCGAGATATATTGATTTGAAAAATTGACACTTTTTACTTTTTTCAAAATATCTAGTTACCCTTGACTTTTTTGAAAACTTTGAAAGTGGAATTTTATTCGTCTCGTAAATCTACACTTCTTTCCCCATTTAACCGTTTCTCTATTTCTTATAGTTTCCGAGATCCCTATAGAGAACATCGAAAAAAACTCACCCTGTATAACAAACAGTCACTCGATGATGTTAGCGTTGTCAATATCTACACCAACAAGCTTTTTATAGTGTTGCCAAATTCATAAATAGCATAGGTAACTATGAAGTATCAAGCTAAACCATTTCGGCTAATTTGTAAATTTATTTATGTATTAGTTAATTATTGTATTATGTTATTCATTATCATTAAGTATATTTTAATTTTTATTGTATTTTGACGTGTCTAAGGCCAATAAATTTCTTATTCTTAATAAAAAGTCAAACACGTGCATAAACAGAGGCAAAAATTTATAAACACAGATGAAGCCCCTTTGTTTGTTTCGGATTTACCTATAATCTGCATTTGTAATCAATTATATATGTGTTTTCAGTTTAAAGTATTCACAAGTACTTATAAAAATAATAAGTGTAGAAATTTTTTATAAATTATTTTTTCTGTTTTATATCATAGCGTCTGATCATATTTGATCTTAAATTTTGATTTTTTAAATAAAAAAATTATATACAGTAAATTACATTGTAATTCTGCAGTAATTCTGTATACTGTTCGAACATAAATAATTAACTCTTTGAATATTTACAAAAGCTGAAAGATGTTTAAATTCCCATTTAATGAGCAATTATGGTTGTTGTTAGTTTAAACAAGAACGCTCTCTCAAATAACAGAATAATGAGCCTTTAATTAAGTTCAGCACAATATTGCAGATTACAAAGGAAATACTAATTTGGTATTAATGATACGGACTGCAAATTACCTTGAAATTTAATAGAGATTAATAATTACCGGAAAAATTTATAAGAGTTTGCACGATTACTCGTAATTAAAAAAAGTAAAAATTATGTCCTATGATTTTTATTCATTTTATCCAGTGTAAAATGTGATATGAGTCTTTTCCTTATGTTATTTAAATATTATCGAAAATATTATAATTCAAATTATTAAAGTTTAAATGCAGGCGAATGTTCTTCAATACGATTTGATAATTTATATATTATTTTTCTAAAACGAATAGGCATTAATACAAGTAGATATATGTTATCTAGAATATGTTTACTTCAAATAGTTGTAGTATATATTTTGTGTTTTCTCCAGTGCAAACAATCGTCGATAAACATATAGCCGACAAATGTAAATTGGGCTGGAGTGGATTCAGAGTTATAAGCTGCTACTTGAAATACCCATTAAATTGAATTATGTTTTAAAATAGTTTTTACAATACATTCACGTTCATTTATTTATGTTTACACTCAATCGTATTTGATCCAAAACATGTTTTGTTTTAACATAGTCCTCAATATCGAGTTGAAAGTGTTCATAGATATACGAATATGGTTTAAGTCCGTATCTGTTATTATTTTATGTTTACTATATTCAAGATTGTTTTGTTAAAGTTATCAATTATTTCGCTTGTAAATGATATTTGTTGATAGAAATCTCCGAAAAATATTATTTTGGTAATTTTATAAATCAATAATGGCTTTATGGTAATGAGCTGCTTTGTTTGCATGAAAATTACGTGAAATTAATATTTAATCTATAAAATAATACATAATTTATAATTAATTAATGAGGCGTTAACTTCGCAAAATTAAACAAAAACGCTTACTTTGTTGATATCATACATAATTTACACATAATGTATACCTTAAATTAAGTATATAAAAAGTAAAATCTGTACAGTAAATTATTTACCTTTTCAATACATTTTACTAGGAAGACATCAATGTATTGTGCATTTGTGCAATCATATTAACTAAAAGAAATATATTTTATATTTATGAATAACCAACAAGACAAATTATTTTCGCAAACAGGAATCCCCATTACTTTTTTTATTATTTTGCTACATGTATGTACAATTTAAACTGATTCCCCTTTTTTTCATTCTGCAGAAAAAATATATTTTGTGCGTTAATATTTAAAAAGGTAAACGTTCCCGTCAAATTAGGGATACGAAAGCAGAGAACAAAATTGCCCGTTACGCCACCCTTAGCATACTTATTTATGCAAATACTTACGGTGAACTGTACCTTTTATGTACCTGTCATAAAAGAGTTCATCGAAATGTAAAATTTTTCAGAGCATTGGTAATTGTTGTTTACATCATTTTAACACGTTTTTTGATATGGTTTAAAAATACTTTTAACTGGCATATGATAAATACGTCTAAACATTTTGATCCCAAAAATGCTTGCCCACTGATTAAAATATAATCATGTAATCTATAGAAAACGACAAAGGGTCATGTACTCATCAGTACACTATACTACCTAATGTAGTAGGTATTACTTCTTATATCCAAAACATACAAAACTATAATAAAATTATAATAATAGTATATTATTCAACGAGTGGTATGGCAATAACTCACGCGGATGAAATTTGCAGCACGAGCCGCTAGGCTAGAAGCTTCGTTAATTGCACAAACTTTTAAATTTCTTTGCTAGTGGGTTGGGTTTCCTTATAACTTTAGCACGTACCCCAGTGAAATTTTGTTTTAAGACTCGTCCCATATATCTGGTGTGGTATATTTACTAAGTTTTAGGTGTTGGTCATACACAGAGATTTCATAAGATGTGTAATACACTTATTTTGAATTTGAGCCACTTAATTTTCATTCCGGTTACTAACTTTGATATGTCTTTATTTATATTATTTACTTATATTTATTTTTGTTTGCTAGAATTTATTAAATTTACTGCAATAGGTAACCCTTTGTTCCCTTTCCTGCCTTATTTATTTCCTAGCATAAATTTCACATATATATTAGAAAAACAATTACAACGATTTGGTGTAAAACACTAATCCATTTTGTGAAACTATATTAAATTGTAAATTTACAAAACTAGAAATAAAGAAACATCGACTAGAGAATATACCATAAGCCTATCAGTTTCTTATTAGTAGAAGGAGTCTCGGGTAATGCCAAAAAGTTGCAACAAACTCGCCACTCATACGCCTAATAAGATCCATTACACAAAGAGGTAAAATTGAATTATATAATTTCCTACAAAATACTGATTTTTCTTTTATAAATAACTACCAGTGTGTCAATTCTGCCTTTATATCATTTATGAAGTTAATAGAACATTACTTTTTAATTTGTTTCTCTTAAAAAAAAAAAAACAATTACAAAAAATAATCATATAGTCTGGTTTAATATGGAATTAAAACAAATGCTTGAGAACCTATTTCTTGTAAGAGAGGCGAGTACAAGGTACCCAGAATTTAAACATTTCTATAAGCAATTAAAATCGGAATACAAACTTGCACTAAATAATTCTACGAAAAATGCTAATGACTACTATATTAATAAATCTACCAATAATCCAAAGGCCATGCGGTCCTTAATTAAATATAAGAAACCAGTGTGTGATACTAATAACTGTGATATACAACCTGATGATTTTAATTTGTTTTTTACCAACGTTTCAGTCTATACACTCCGACTTACCACCTATGCAGATAGACCCACTGACATTTATTAATACAAGTAATGCTCTCACAAACTACTTTTCATTCAGAGAAGTGAGTGAGATTTAAGTAAGAGAATCTATAATGTCTCTGAAAAACTCAAATGCCAGGAATGTATATGGCATGACTTTTGGAACAATTAAGTATTTAACAGACGTTATTATAACACCTCTAAAAAAATAATAAATAGCTGCATCCGAAGCAACGAATTTTCTACATGTTTAAAGATAGCTACTGTCATACCGAAACATAAAAAGGTTCTGTTGCAGATATAAATAACTATCGCCCGATATCCCTATTGCACATAAATTCCAATTTTTTTGAGAGATTGCTGTTTAAACAAATTGTGTGTTCTCTTGACGAAAATGAAATATTAACCGACAACCAATATAGATTTCGAGCAGGACAATCAACTGAGAGCGTGGTCATGTTGTTGGGGAAATTATGACTGGATTTGAAGCTGGTCATTACTCAGCAACGTACTTTTTTGACCTCAGTAAAGCCTTTGACTGCGTTCCGCATTGTATTACTATAAGTTTTTCACCAGAAAGTTGTCAGTTAGTAAGTTCATATCTAAAAAATAGAACTTTTTTTGGTGGTGTTACTCAGGGTTCAATCCTGTGGCCTTTATTATTCTTAATGTATGTCAATGACCTGACAACTTATATAAAATCAGGATCTATGATTATGTATGCAGATGACATAACAGCAGTCAACACATCTGATACTTTTATAACGGCGGAAGAAAAAAGAGAAGATACAAATAATCAAGTTCTAACATGGTTCAACTGTAACAAGCTTTCGCTCAATATACACAAGGCCGTTAAGCTCACATTTTCATTAAATGTTGACAATAAGGAAGACGGGTCAAGTTTCTCGGCTTATGTCTAGGTATGAAGTTGAATTGGAAGTGAGAGGGATCATAACAGTAAACTTAGTGGAATCACTTATTTACTTAGAATGTTGAGCAATCCTGTGCCCCGTCAACACTTATGGCTGCATACAATACTCTATTTCATTCCAGAATAAGTTATTGTATACTGGCCTGGGGACACTCGAGTATTACCACTAATATATTTGCACTGCAACGGCGAGCTGTCCGTAATATTGGAGATACATAGATTTTTTTGTACTTCTCGTATTGTATGAATGCAGGTCTACATATTGACACAAATCCAGCTTGCAACTTTTAATGTATATTAATCATTCATAGATATACAAACTCGGTAAAGCCGTGATATCCAGTGCCTGGAACAATAGTTTGCAGATAGCCTGATAGTGGGTCCCCACGCCGGTATACAAACAATTTTGATTTAATAGTGGAGTGTTCCCAAAGCAATAAACCATATCGGAGGTGCCTTTCGAAAATGGCATGGTAGGCTGCTTTTAAAGTTTTTTTAGAGACTGGTCTAAGGAGTTGTCGCATTAAGAATAGGTCACTACTCAAAATATACTAAGTGACGTAGAAATCCGAACACCCAGTATAAATCATTTCATTATTTTCTAATACTTTATACAATTGTAAGGAAAAATGCAGTAAATAAATGAACAAAATTTCTCTTCGATTCAACGAATTCGACGAACAATTGTGGATTTCTTCTTTAACCACGTCGTCTTCTGACTCTGGTCCGGCCATCATGCCTCCCTAAACAGAATCTAGATTCGTCACTAAACACTATATCATTCCATTCCTGGTCCCACATCAGTCGTTCTCTACACAACTCGAAACGATTTCGTCGATGCTTAGCGGTTAAAGGAATCACCCAGTGCGGTCGGAATCCATGCTCTTCAAACCACTGGTTTGCAAAGGACCTGGTGGTGGAAAAACGATCTTAAATTTAAAAAAAAACATTAGTCTCAAACGCCGATATGCACGGTCTGTAGTTCTTCGACGTGGTCCTGTACCTCTAGCTCTTCAACTTAATCCCATGCCCAATAACATCTTACTATAGTTTCTAAACTTCTGTGCACCATGTCCCTAATTTCTCGGAAAGAAAGTCCAGGCTCTCTTAGTCCAATTGTCCGCCTTCTATCAAACTCAGAAAGTTGATAAAAATTCACAAGCAGTAATCAGTCTTGATGGAACCTCTCACCTTGCTCCCATTTTTTTCACAAATTCCTTGTAGTTAGGATTCTTGTTGTTTCACAAAAACCTTCAATAACATTAACAAATGAAATTCATACATCTTTCTCAGTTTCACTCATGGTATATAAAATTCTTGATCTTTTGTTAGTCTTATTTGAGGACCAACAAAAATGCCTAATATGGATTATTACTCTAAAAATGCCTTCCTTTAACTTTGCATCTGAGATAGCGGGAAATTTTCCAGGAAGGTATTTGAAACAGTCTCCATCTTTATTTATAGCTTTAACGTATTGTTTCATTAATCCTAGTTTAATATACAGTGGAGGTAACAAGATTTTTTTGTAGATTCGTGCAGAATATTTTTTGGTCCGGGAGTTAAATTATCTCTTCTTTCTTCCAATGTTGATGTCTACTTCGACTGTCCCACTCACACGAAAAACATGGGTACTTCATATATACTGCCTGCTATCCTAGTAGAAGTCCCACAATTTTCAAATTCCCACAAATTTTTCAACTATGATAATTATATTTGATTTTTTCAAGCAATACTTTAAGATTTTTGTAGCTTTCCGTCATTTACACAGACCGGTACCTATGAAAAAACATTCTAATTGTGCAAAAGAACAGCTTTATTTATTAATTAATAAAAATCCTTCAATCATTATATGTGTCCCCAAGTTTGTTTATAAGACTGGAAATGTCGGTGCAATAAATTAGTCTACCACTTTCTTCAAAATAGCCTGAATACTCAGATTCGCGTTTCCTAAAATACGAGATTTTTAATGTCTTTTGCCAGTAAATTTTTACTTTAATGTCTGGATGTCAAAATTTCGGAACCCTTTGGAGAACTAAGTCTCTAACTAAGTCGTTATGTTCGGTTTTGGGAAATAACTGCGGTTGCTTATTAACGCTCGATATTTCACTGGAATCGCTAAGGTTGTCAACTTCAGGTTCAGAACTATTTGTAACTAAATTTGTTGGTCTCAGGTATTGGCACGTCTGGACCTTGTGGCCCTGGCCTAATTGCAGTCTTAATGTTCGGATAAATGAGGTTTTTTTTTAATATTTTTGTGTTATATAACAGTCATCATGGTAATTTATTGTCTCTCGCCAAATCATTGGTATTCCAAACGGTAGGAATTTCCTTGTTCCATTACTCCTACGCCTAAATCCTCTTCACACATGTGCCCAATGTTTGTTTTGATCACCAATATTTACTTAAAATACGCGTTGTATTGGTGTTTCAACAGTGATGTAAAATTATGTCCAAATTTCTTAACCACAAAACAACCACACACATAGAAAAAAGTATCTGGCTTATTTTGATAAAGTCTTGGAATTTTAAACACGAATTTAACTGCAAAAACTCACTAAGTTCACTAAACAATTAACGCGCTTGTTACATAAAGACGTATATTTATAACTCATTCGCCGACGGTCTGACTGCAAATCAGGGAATTGGAGCAATTAAATTTTACTTTCATTTGTACACAATTTAATCTTAGTGGCGTATCGATTTTTAGAATTTTTATTCGCAGATATTTAAACAACCATAAATTGCCGTTCCGATTGATACATTTAAGATTTCATGTTGAAGTAGCTAGTGCTTAATAAAGTATAATGAGTAGCACTACCACTTACAAAAGCTTCGTGTTAGTTACACTTATGTTTTAATGAATATATATTTAAAAATAAAATCTGTATATGTACCCTATATTTTTGTCTATTCACGATCCGCTTTGATGAAGAGGGCTTCGTGTTATATTAGTAGTTGTTTGACACGAGTTGGTCGGCTTACGAATGTCGGATGTCTAAAAGTCTGAATAGTTTAGTTATTCTTATCGACATCAATTTTAAATGATTTATCTTCACTTTTTGGTAACATTTATTTAGTAACTTGGTGTTATTTTCTCTGAGTTCTACGATGAAATCTATGATCTTCTTTAGAGAAATCACGAGTGTTATTAGAGGTTAGGTATGGACATAACAAATTAAATCACCTTTCGCATGGTAGTCTCGAAGACACAAATCTTTTCACTTGTACTTTACACAAAGCACATGTTGAATCAGATACCAAAACAGAGCAGTTGCCAGGCATGATAATGATGATGATTAATAGCTGATGATAGATGACAGACAATATATGACAAATGATGATTTTAAAAGGCTTGAACTGGGCGACGTTCCCGTATTCTCCTAAATGTCTCTTGAAGATGCAATATTCTTCAGACCCAGTGCATAAACACTCTTTTAATAATTTACTTAATACGTTACTTGAAAATCAAGAAGGCAGACCCTAAGTACAATGATCTGCCCCTAGTGTTTTAGAAATCTGACATGTAATTGTTATATTTTATTATATTATAATTAATTATATTCATAATATTTGCTTAGTTAATTTTGTATATATTTAACGCACAATTTATTATAATTAAAAAGACTGTTGTATCCTTTTTTCATACTTTATTAACTTACACTTTATAATTGAATCTTATAAGATGTCATTTTGCTTAGGTTGTAGTTTTATTTTATTATAATTAGGATTTCTTCTATTAACTGATTGATTCATTTATTATTAAGCATTTATAAATTATTCATTATTATGTATTATTAATTCGAATCATTTTATTTTGTAATTAATTTTAAATATCGGAAATAAACCCTTTATAAATAAATATATATATATATATATATATATATATATATATATATATATAATATATATATATATATATATATATTATACAGTGTGTCTGCTTAAGTTCGCACCATATGGAAAACTTTTTTATTATTAATTTTACGAAAAAAAGTTATTCTTTATAAAAAGTTCTGCTTGGTCCAAAACTTAAAATACAATCATCAGATATCATCTTTTTAAGCCGTATACGAGTAATGTCAAAAAATATGAATTCTTCTCAAGAGTAAAGTACCTTTATTTGTGACAATATCGAAAATTGTAATTATGAAAAGTTGTTCGGAATGAAAAACTATGTTTTAATATGCAATTATATCCAAATACATGGAAGAAAAACTTATTTTCTTTTTTATCTGCAATGACAATGCAGATGTAATTGTAGTTACGTGAAATCTAGGATGCACTGATAAACAAATGATTTCTTGATAGCAAGAATTGTTTGACAGTGAACGTCAAATAAAATTTGGTTAACATGCCAGTATTATTGAGTGTGGAAGAAAAAGTAGAAATTGTTTTAATCGTTGGTGAAAATTATAAAACTTATCGTAAAGCAGCTGAAATTTTTAATAACAGACATCCAAGGAAAAATATACACCATACATCAGTAATGAGAATTATGGAAAAATTCAAATCATGCGAAGATGTTAAAAATAAATTCACAAACAAACGTCGAAAATCTATTGCAAGTGAGGAGATGAAGTTAAATGTAATGTTATCTGTAGTGGAAAAACCTAAATTGTCTCTGCGAGAAAGGGCATCTTCGCTTCCAGATAAAATTGGTAAAGACACAATATCACAATTTTTTAAAGAAAGCAAGTTACATCCATATAAACCACAATATATCCATATTTTAAAACCTGGGGACTACGACAGACGACTAGATTTTTGTTTTCTTTTCCAAGGAAAGCTAGAAGACGATCCTTTTTTGCTAGGAAAATATTTTTTTCTGGCGAAGCTACATTTACGTTTAATGGAACAGTGTCTTCGCAAAATTGTCGATGGTGGTCTGACTCCAATCCTCTTTACGATTCAAACTCGCAATCAATATTTTTTTTAAACTAACGTTTGGTGCGCCATTTACAAGGATAAAATAATAGGCCCTTTTTTCTTTCGACAATCTATGACTAATCTTGAAAATATCTTTTATGAAAGGTTAATTCATAGATATTCCGATATTTCTTGGCCAGCTAGGTCGCCAGATTTAACCTCATTAGATTTTTTCTTATGGGGTTACTTTACTTAAAAGAAAAGGTATATCAACACAGGCCATTTGCAGACGTAGATCATTTGGAAACAATTATTATGGAAACAATTCAGGGTATAACTCCGAATATAATTAGAAAAGTTTTGAGGGAATTTTCTTCTAGAACGGAAACC
>CAXAKX010000081.1:0-13484 GCA_963969525.1 Ontholestes murinus | reverse complement strand
CAACAAAATCCATCCGCTAATTTGGGACAAAATTGACACTCTCAACGAATTCAGAATAGAGACGAACACCAATATAAAAACAAAAAAACAGAAGCGGAAATATGAAAATCTTGCACGACAACAAAGGACCACAAGAACACAAAACAACAGCCCACCTAAGCTAGTTTATAACATTTCAAACTACCAGCTAGATACAACAACCGAATCCGTGCTCTCCAAAGGCCACAATTTTGCCATAGCACCCTCTAAACTACCAATTGAAGACATAATTTGTGGTGTCGAAACAGCAATAAAGAAAACCGATGAACACTCCGCTGAAATCATTCGCCAAGAAGTAGCATCTATACTAAGGAATGCACAACCTCCAAAATGCAACCTTACAAAAGACGAAATCAATGCATTACACAGGATCAAGAAACAGAAAGAAATAATTGTTTTGCCAGCAGACAAGGGAAATGCAACCGTAGTAATGAACACGTCAGATTACACTGCCAAAATGGACACACTCCTGTTAAATCCAGCCTATAAAATAATTAATTCGGATCCTACTACATACCTAGAGAAAACTACGAAAACCAAAATCCAAGCAACTCCCATAGATGAACAAATCAAAAAACAAATTATTCCCAGAGAAAAATCCTCCAGATGTCCCAAGCTGTACGGACTACCAAAAATCCATAAAGACGAAGTTCCCCTACGCCCTATAGTTTCATCCATAGGGTCCCCAACACAATTACTAGCTAAATATCTAGCCAAACAACTCCAACCGCAAACAGAAGAAGCATCATCATACGTCAAAAACTCAAATCACTTCCTAGAAATATTAAAAACTCAAACATTGCAAGAAAATGACATCCTCGTAAGTTTCGATGTAAAGTCCTTATTCACTCAAGTTCCCGTCAAAGAAGCTCTATCCATAATTGAAGAAAAATACAGCCAGCCACGACACGTAATACAGTTAATCAAACACTGCCTAGATAACACATATTTCATATACAATGGACAACGATACCGACAGATAGAAGGCGCACCCATGGGGTCACCCCTTTCGCCAGTAATTGCCAACATATATATGGAGTATTTTGAAACAAAGGCACTAGATACGGCTGAATTAAGACCGTCATTATGGCTGAGATATGTCGACGACACCTTTGTCATATGGCCCCATGACAGAACCTCCTTGGATACCTTTCTACATCACCTAAATAACCAACACCCGCAAATTGAGTTCACCATGGAAACCGAAAGTAACAACGCGCTACCATTTCTCGACATCCTAATAACAAAAAAACAAAACGGCACTCTCCGACATACGGTATACAGGAAAGAGACTCACACCAATAGATATCTGCATGCAACATCACATCACCATCCAGCCCAAATAAATTCAGTAGCCAAGACCCTAATAACTCGTTCCAAACGTTTGGCAGATAAAGAACATCTTGACAAAGAACTCCAAGATCTACAAAAAGCGCTGGCACAAAACGGTTTCACACAACACAAAATTAAACACCTCATGAGACACACAACAGCAACCAAAACAAAAAACGATGAAACAGAAGAACCTCATAAAGCATTTCTGCCCTACATAAAAGGCACCACAGACAAAATCGGGAAAATACTCAAACGTCATGCCATAAAGACTATATACACCACCTCACAAAAAATTGGCCACATTCTAAATTCGCCCAAAGAGCAAATTCCACTAGAACACCAAGGAGTGTACAAAATTCCGTGTGGAGAATGCGAAAAAGTGTACATCGGACAAACAAACAGACGAGTAGGTGTTCGCATGGAGGAACACAAAACAGCGGTACGCAAAGGAGAAACAGCTTCATCTCTAGCACAACACACACAAGCAACAGGCCACACAATCGATTTCACTAACACTAAACTTTCATCACAGAATAATAAGAGAAGCCATAGAAATAGAAAAACACAACAACAGTTTAAATAAAAGAGACGATGGCCAGCGACTTCATCCTACCTGGAAACACATTATAACCGGCATACCAGTTAATCCACAAAAAACCATTAACAAAATTATCCCTGTCGACCAAATTATCAGTAATCCGCCTCCAAGCTGTCCCCCGATAATCGCTTCAAACATAATTAACGCTAATCCAATCTCCACTTCACAAAACCCATCACTAATCCTAAGCCGTACCACAATTAACTCGGATAATCCCCAAAATAACGGTCCAATGACGAGAAGCCGGACGAAACGAAACCGACTATAAAAGAGGAAGCAGGCAAACGCAAATCAGTTCACTACGAGTTTCCTAGACGAACACACCTGAAGATGGCACATACGATTGTGCCGAAACGTCGTGAAAACGGCCCTTATCAGGGCTCACAAAACACCACACGGATTCAAAGATTCCCGAAATCACCTAATTCATATATATACAGGGTTATTCACGCTATACGGCACGGAATATTGTGGCCAAAATACGTGACTTTAATAAAGTTTCACTTTGGGGATATATGGGGGTCTATTAGGGCTACTTTTTAAAATTATTTTCATAATATACAGGGTGTCCCAAAAACCCTAAAAGTATCAAAGTTGTGTTTTTTTTAATAAAACACCCTGTATTTTATTGCATTTTTAGATCCGTCTATAAAAATAAGTATGTGTTTTAATAAGGTTTTTATTACACAAACCTTAAGGTTTTTGAATTAATTTGAATTTTGTAAAAATGTAACCGAATTTTCATGTTTCAAATACTTAAAAAAATATTAAGTTATGCATACCAGATTTACACTGAAGTGTAACAATAGATCATATTTTATTTTCCAAGTATAATAAACTTGACATCTTATGCCGGGTGTCAAAAAATTGGAATTAAACAAATGAGAACTTTAAATGACTATAACTTCATTTATTTAAATGGAACGCTATATTTATTAATTTATCAGCAAATGCACGTTTTAATTACCTATCGAATGGTATTTAAATCTTAAGTGCTAAGTCTTCTCGTTTTTACAGAAAACGCCAAAATATTGTTTATTGCACCGTTTTAGTATTTTTAAAGTAAAAATTTTAATGTATCTAGTTTTCTATCGTATTTAAAAACGTCAGATAATTAATTTAGTCTGTTACTTTAGTTTAAAAAGGATGTCTTTTATTATAGTTGTGTTATTTTGCGTTTTTGTGTTAGATCGTTAGTAATCGTTATTGTTTGAACATGGTTGTTGTATGTCATAGTAAAAATGAAAATTTACACAGATTTTCTTATACTGAGGTTTTTATAACTGACACTTCCAATTTCTTTAAACTGGTTTAACAGTCTCTCAAAAATGGCTGGCTTAGGGTGATTTCTTTGGGGAAACCTTTAAGTATAAACTCGACAAGCCAATAAACAATTTTGATGACATTCTCTAAACATGAAAATAATGCCAATAACCCCTTCTTCTGAGTAAATCTTCATTTTTTACCAAAAAATGGAACAGCGATGTTCAAACAATAACGATTACTAACAATCTAACACAAAAATGCAAAATAAGACAACTATAACAAAAGACAGGCTTTTTAAACTAAAATGACAGACTAAATTAATTATCTGACGTTTTTAAATACCATTGAAAACTAGATACATAAAAATGTTTACTTAAAAAGTACTAAAACGGTGCAATAAACAATATTTTGGCGTTTTCTGCAAAAACGAGAAGACTTAACACTTAAGATTTAAATACCATTCGATAGGTAATTAAAACGTGCATTTGCTGATAAATTAATAAATATAGCGTTCCGTTTAAATAAATGAAGTTATAGCGATTTAAATTTCTCATTTGTTTAATTCCAATTTTTTTACACCCGGCATAAGATGTCAAGTTTATTATACTTGGAAAATAAAATATGATCTATTGTTACATTTCAGTGTAAATTTGGTATGTATAACTTAATTATTTTTTAATTATTTGAAACATGAAAATTAGGTTACATTTTTACAAAATTCAAATTATTTCAAAAACCTTAAGGTTTATGTAATAAAAACCTTATTAAAACACACACTTATTCTTATCAAAGGATCCAAAAATGCAATAAAATACAGGATGTTTCATTAAAAAAAACACAACTTTGATACTTTTAGGGTTTTTGGGACACCCTGTATATTATGAAAATAATTTTAAAAAGTAGCCCTAATAGACCCCCATATATCCCCAAAGTGAAACTTTTTGAAAGTCACGTATTTTGGCCACAATATTCCGTGCCGTATAGCGTGAATAACCCTGTATATATAATATTTCAAACTTTTGAATAATTTCTGAATGTTTCCATAAAATAATATTATAACTCTCCAAAGGGGACCGGTATAAATATTATTCTTGCATGTCGTTATATCAGATACATCAGAAAATTAATCGGTGATAACAGAATTCCACAAATTTTTCAAAATGTTTACTAAACGAATGTTGTATTACATACAGCCAAGCGCGTAACCTCCCGCTTTTCGGACATGACTTGCCGAAGAAAAAAAATCATAACCATTGAATGGGGATCGATATAAAAATATTTCTTGCATGGACACATAGAGGAGACTGTGGGCGATTTTTTGAAGTTAACGCTATACCTCTAATTTTTGTTAAAATTTATTTTGGCCTATGTAAAGTTGAAATTTAGAAATAAAAATTGCTTATTTTTAATTAATTATAACTACCACTCAAGTTAAGATAGAGCAATGTAAAAAATGTCATTGGATAGGAAAAACTATATTTATTATTGTGTTATAAAATAGTTATGATAGATTGAGTGGGGGCCGACTGAGAAATAATTAACAAAGGTCCATATTATAGCGCGCTGAACAACTCTCAAAAATGTTTGACTTTGAGGGTTCATTGTACTCATATGGGTACACCTAAAAATCTATAAATTCAGTTTTATAAGCTTTGAAGTACGATTAATAATATATCGTGCTTAGTTTTCTTCTAGTATCAATTTGATTTTTGCCTTCCCCCACCACCTCTGGACCCTAGCGATGCGAAATTACACACTGTGCGCCGTCTCTTGCCCATTTCGGAAACTTTTCAAACTACACTCGTACATTGGATTAGATGTACTTGTGCTGAGTAAAGCAACATCATGGTTCTATTGAACTTCTCCAGGATTCATAACACTATTTGCGACCCATGTGGTACACATTTTAAAATCACATTTCTATTAGATCGAGTTTTGTTATTATTTAAGTTCATTAATTAATAATTTACGGTTACTGTCACTGTGCGCCATTTTGAATCCAAAATTTCTTTTGTCAAGAAATTGGAGATTATTGAAAATGTCCTCTAACTTTTGCGAATTAAGTAAACCCATTTTATAACAGATATGCAAGCGGTTAACTAAATGTTTCACTCACCCATATTTCACGATGTATCTTTCTATATTGCGTAAAGGGTTGTATTTAGAAGAATGTTGGCAATAATCAAAAATAGAAAAAGATTAGGTTAGTATACTAATACTGAAACATTGCGGAACTAAGAACTTAGTGTAAAGACAAATCATAAATTATACCGCTGATCAATTGATAATGTATGTTGCTAGTGGCATATGCAAATTCAGCTGTTTATAATATTATTATTAGCAATAAGAGAAAACTAAATATATAACATTTTACAAGTATAGGGTCTTTTATTAGTCGCTTCTTATCTTTAAATTTAAATAAAGCAAAGTGTAAGTAATCATCAAAAGTTTTTATTCGTTTGAAAGACCTATCCATGCCATTATGTAAGGCCCGGTTTCGATGGGTGGTGCGCATCCAAAATATGAAAATTGTCATGACTATACCTTGAATAAAACTGCGACTTAAAAAAACCTCACAAGAAAACGGAGCCAACTTGCTCGGTGACCAGTTCACAACACCTCCACTTGAGATGACTATGTCCTCAAATCACTCGTGCAGAATGTCTAATGTGGCATGAGCTGTGTGACACATAGCGCCATCCTGTTGAAACTACATGTCGTTGATGTTCATATCATCCAATTCAGGCCAAAATAAGTTGATCAATAGCGCTCGCCGTTGACGGTGATTGCCTGGCCAGAGTCGTTCTCACAGAAAAATGGACTAATAACGCTGCTAGCCTAGATAACACAACAAGCAGTGACTTTTTTGGGATGCATTTGACTCTCTTGGATCTCGTGTGTATTGGTACAGTCCCAAATTCGACAATATTGTTTGTTGGTGAACCCATTCATCTAGAAATGGGCCTAATCGCTGAAAATATTTTTTTGATCCCCATAAATCACAGCTCCTAATTTCATACCACCGCACCAATAATTTTCCCTACAACGTCTCAATTTCCCAAACTATTATCCCTCCTTCAACTTCCGTTAAATACCTAGGCATAACCATAGACCCCAAAATCAATTTCAAAAAACACACAGCTATAATTAAAAACAAAATAACAACTAGGGCAAAATATTTTAGATGTTTAACTTATAGAAACGATGGCATCACTAGTAAAACAGCAGTTAAAATATACAAAATGATTTGCCGCCCTTTACTGGACGATGGTTGTGCCCTCTATCCCAATCCCAGCAACCCAACTTCCCGTAATATTCAAGTTAGCGAGCGAACATCCCTCCGTACCCTAACAAAACTTCGGCATCCTCTAAATCCTTTACATAATCCTTCCAACCAACTCCTCTATGATACAACCTTAGTTATCCCCATTCAAAAACGCCTTCGATCCCTATCAGAAAAATTCTCCAAAAATCCTTTCAACTTTCATATATTATCCCTCTACTGTCTTAATAGAAACCCTAACATAATCCCTAAATTTAAAAACCGAGATTCTACCATTTTCGATTTTATTTCATCACTTCATGCATCTACTCACTAAAGACTGACGCCATATGACTAGACAAAACAAGGCAGAAAGACCTCTGGTCGATAGCCTTTTGACAGATTAACATAATAACACCTCATTCATCATTTATTTATTATTTAAATAATGTACATATTTGTCAATAAAGATGTATATATATATTTTTTTGATGAAGATTAGGGAAAATTTCCAACTGCTCCAGGGCTAATTCAGCGAACATATTTCGTTGACTATGATCGTCTACCTTCAGCTCTTGGTTCAGTTTAATTTTGTACGGGTGCAGGCCCAAGTTTCGACACAAAATTCGCGAAGTTGTGGTCTGCAGAAGGCCGAGATCTTATGAGTGACGTGAATTCAACTGGTCTGCAGAAGGCCGAGATCTTATGAGTGACGTGAATTCAACTGTGTCGGATTCTTCTGCACACTCGCGCGGAACTTTGCCCGAACAATGAATTTGATGAACAATTTAATCATTTGCACGTATTGCTGAACGCTATATTCGTTCATGGAGATTTGGCAAAATAAACTGAATAAATGACAAACAATTCGACAGATGTAGCTTCAACAATGTTTCTGCTATAGCAGTTGATTGTGAAGACATTTTACATTTCACTAATATTTACACAAGTTAATATACTGACAAAATTCAAGAGGTTAACTTTAAAGATGTTTCGTCACTAACACTAATTGTTTGTGAATGGGAAGGGGAGAAATATGTGGATATGATGCTTACGGCATGATGAAGGATATTGGCAAACCAAGAAACAAAAGAGAACAAAAAAGAGGTTGAAGAGAAAAAAATGGATGAGGTGAAAATAAAGTTTAGTAGGAAATATTATACCACAAAAAAATAATTTTAAATGAAAAACAAATTTGGAACTATGCAAAGAAAAGAGCAGTAATAATTAATATAAGAGATACCGAATATAGGCATTAATTTAAGACATTAAGATAATACAGATATTTGACACAAAACATATTTGCAAAAGAGGTTAAAAAAGCGACCAATAAGATAAACATATAAAAGATGGTAGATCGAAATAGAGCAAACGCAGATGCTTCAAATAAAAAAAAATATATGAAAGAAATGCAGAAGATGATAATACTAAACATAATATGAAGAGAAGAGAAGCAGGGGAACAAAAGAAATTATTGTAATTTATCTAATTTTAAATTTGCTAAGTGAATACTGAACTTCCAGTATTCACAAAAACACATTATGTCATAGTTGTACAGGATACTGATGAATTCAATACTGCTAATTTTATTAAACGGGGATTGGGCCTTAAGGTGAAGTATTTTTAAAGTTTTGCCTTTGGATATTTTGAAAGAGCACGACCTTTCATCCCTCCTAAACTTCTCGCTCTGGAAGTCAATCGGGGATGTTAACTTTAAGAATTCCAGTAAACTTTCTCACGTTGTGAGAAATAAAACGTGGAGAAAACTACGTTTAGGGATGGTTGTCACGCTGTTAATATCCGTCTTTGAGCCAATATCTCGCCTTGTTCTTTGATTTTTGATTTGCCTAATTCCTGATGCCTTTACTTGGATCTCCTTTATTCGTTGGGGTAAGTAGTCAGTTGATCGCACAGTAGCTGTAGGGGAAACAATTAATGGATAAGGTATTATTACAAATTTCTGCAGTGTCCTGTTCCTTATAGGAATCTTTAATATTGCTGATTTCTGTATCTATTAATTTACCAATTTGGTTAGTGGATAACGCCACAGTTAAAATATCAAGATTGTTTACATTTATTTGTTTTGATTTTTGATTTTTTAACCAGAGAATTATGTTTACTTTCCTTCAGTAGATCAATAAGAGCCATTTGGTCGGTAATCAGTGCATTAAGCTGTTTCACGAGCGTGTTGGTTATTTGGATCTCCCTTTTTAGGTAGTAGATTTCCATGAAATTGGATGCATTTGTGTTAAGTGAAGCATCATCATGGATCTGTTGAAGTTCTTCAGAATTCATAACTCTAGCCAATAGCTCATTTATTTGCGACCCATGTGGTACACTTTTCGAAATGATCGTTTCTATTAGATCTAGCTTGTGGAATTTACTAAGGTCGGTATATACTTTCATCACTGCACTTTTTATGAAACGAAATTATAATATTAGGTAATTTCAAATTAAAACACTTGTTTAGTTTCATATTGTAATATTCAGTTTCCTGACACGTGTTTCGATCAATGACGACCATTCTCAAAGGAATTACAAAATAACTAATTAAAAAGAAGATCTTACAATGTATATATATTATGGGGTTAATTGTGGGAAAGTCCAGAGATTAAGAGATTCGAACTTGTTAATAGTTCGTTCTGGTTGTTTAGGAGATTATCACCATTCCTAGTTGCTCTCTAAATCTCCAGACCTTCAAGGAGATTTAATTTTTGGCCTTATTCTGCAAAGCGGGTTGGTTTGATGTCGGCTAATTGATGTCCTGATGTGACGCAATGCTCGGGTAATCCTGTTCCCGTGGTTTGTTTTTCTATTGCCTTCTTGTGTTCATGGTACCTGATCTTGAAATTTCTTCCTGTCTGTCCTATATATTTTCCGTCACAATTTTCACATTGTACTTGATAGATGCCGGTTTTTTCGAGTGGGTCTATTGTCTTTATTTTGTTGTTAACTAAGTATTTTTTCAAATTTTCCCTGTTGACTTCGATTACTCGGATATTGTGTTTGGTAAATTCTTTTGCAATCTTCTGGCTCACGTATGGGATGTATGGAATGGCTGCGAACTTGCTATCTTCTTTGGTTCCTACTCCATTGAACAAGAGTTTTTGATCTACTTTTCTTCTTTTCCGTTTCAGGAACCTGTAAACCTTGCTTTTCTTGTATCCGTTTTTGGTGGCAATTTGGTAAATTGTTTGCAGTTCTAAGTTAAAATTTTCTTCGCTTAGTGGGATGTTGATCAGACGATGAATATATGAATTTAATGCGGAGGATTTGATTTGTTCAGATTGTAGTGATGTTGATGGGATGAGTGTGTCTGTGGCAGTTGGTTTTATATATATGGCATATTAGTTTATTTCTTTCTATTGAAATACTCAGGTCTAAAAAGTTGAGTATATCGTCGACTTGTTATTCTATGGTGAATTGAATTTTTCTATTAATTGAATTTAGGGTTGTTAAAAAATATACAACTGTCTATCTGTGCCATTCCATATGCAGAAAATATCATCAACATATCTGCACCAGAATTTTATGTTTCTTGTTGATGTGTTGTTCTTAAATACTTGGTCTTCGAAATCACTCATCAATATTTCCATAAAGAGTGGTGAAATAGGCGATCCCATGGGCAGTCCTTTATGCTGGATGTAGAAGGTGTCGTTAAAACGGAAGTAATTTTGGTTGAGGCAAGCATTTATCAAACTTGTAATTTCTGACGTGTTGTAATTCGATAAATGTTCTTGGCACATGCAAAATTAGTACGCAGTATTCAAAGAACAAACTTACCCCGTCCTACATGAATATCAAATGCAGCAACAAATCTATACAAGCAACAAGAACCTTAAAAAAGCAGAAATGACGTAGCTCGAGCTAGAAAACAGGAAATGGCACAGAAGAAGATTCCACTTGGGAGAACACCAAAAGATTATACACATGGAATTGATAGTGTATGTTGCCAGTGGCATATGCAAATTCAACTGTTTATATTATTATTATTAGCAATAAGAGGAAACTAAATATATGACATTTGTGGATAGTGCTCCAAAATCTCCAATTTTCCATGACTAGACCATAAATAGAACTGTGACTTAAACAAAAATTCACAAGAAAAGTCTGACCGGGTCAACTTGCACGATCTCGGTGGCCAGTTCGCAACACCTCCACGTGATGGCATGAGCTGTGTGACACATAGCGCTATTCTATGAAAACAACATGTCGTTCATGTCCATCCATCATCCAATTCAGGCCAAAACAAATTGATCTATAGCGCTCCCAATTGACGGTGATGGCCTTGCCAGAGTCATTCTCAAAGAAATATGGACTAATAATGCTGCTAGTCTAGATAACACAACAAGCAGTGACTTTTTTGGGATGCATTTGACCCTCTTGGATCTCGTGGGTATTGGTATCGTCCCAAATTCGATAATACTGTTTGTTGGCGTACCTATTAATCCATAAATGGGCCTTATTGCTGAGAATATTTTTTTTATGAAGATTAGGGAAATTTCCAACTGCTCCAAGGCTAATTCAGCGAACGCATACGGGCGCAGGCCCAAGTTATGACACAAAATTCGCAAAGTTGTGGTCTGCAAAAGGCCAAGATCTTGTGAGTGATGTGAATTTAAATGCCTCGGATTCTTCTGGACACTCTAACGAACATGACGGCACTAAAATGGACAGAGTGCGCGGAACTGTGCCCGAACCGAACACCCATTTTAATGAATAATTTTATCATTTGCATGAGTTGTTGAACTCTATATTCGTCCATGGCGATTTGGCAAAATATACTGAATAAATGACAATTCGACAGATGTAGCTTCAAAAATGTTTCTGCTATGGCAGTTGATAGCAGTAATATTGTGAAGACATTTTACATTTCACTAATATTTACACGAGATGATATCCTGACAAAATTCAAGAGGTTAACTTTAAAGATGTTTCGTTGTTGTTAATGGGAAGGGGGGAAATATGTGGATATGATGCTTACGGTATGATGAAGGATAAAGGCAAGCCAAGGAGGCTCTAAGAATAGCAGAAATAAGAGGTTAAAGAGAAAAAAATGGATGAGGCTAAAATAAAGTTTAGTAGGAAATATTACAACAAAAATGATCATTTTAAATGAAAAATAAATTTGGAACTATGCAAAGTAACAAAGAACAGTAACAATTAATGTAAGAAAGTATTCCTATAGATTTATATAAGGCTGCGAGGAACGGACAAAAGAAAGACATTAAGATAATTGGCACAAACGATTTTTGCAATATAGGTTAGAAAAGCGTCCAATAAGATAAACATAAAAAAGACGGTAAATAGAGCAAAAGCATATGCTCCAAATAAGAATTTTATGAAAGAAAAGCAAAACATGATATGAAGAGAAGCAGTTTCTTAATGGGAGAAGAAAAGGAATGATTGCAATTCTCTGTGCTAAGATTTTAAAATTAGATTTAAGGAAAGTTTAATCCTAATCATCTAACATTACTTTAATGAAAAGGATTACGTATTATAATAGGAATTTTTAATTAAATTATGCACTAAAGAAGAATTTTTGAGACAGATATAAGCAAATTGGCCCCAATGTTTTTTCAGTGTTTTTAGAATATTGCAAGAAAGTTTTTAATTGCTTGTTGCAGTGGATAGGGGCTACAGCGTAATTAGGTGAAAAAGGAAGAGACTGGGCATGATTAACCGAGGAGATTCGAGATTAAATCTAAATTAATTGATTAAAAAATTTAGGATTAATTTCTGCAGCTTTATCGCTCAACTTACTTACCTATTTTAATTTAATTAATGCTACATTCGTAATACATATAAGATTTGTTCATTAATATACTTTTATAAACTTATTCATAACTTTATACATGATACGCCCACAATAAATTAATTGCAATTTAACGTTCCTAGACCATCGAAGAGAAATTATCGGACATTTGGTTTCTGCATGCCTAATTCATGTCATCATAAAAATTCTCCATTAATTAAAATGTGTCTATAATAATATACGATATTCAAACTAACTGCGATATTTTTGGTCAAACGGTAATAAATTTTAAAACAATGTTTCTCTTAAGTATGTATATTTTTTAAATTGTATCTTTTGTATTATAATATAAATTGAATATAAATTTTGGTCTTTTTTTGTACTGTACACTACTTTATGATTTGTTCTGTAACTATACATTAGTCTCTTGGGCAATAAATTATTATTATTATTTATTAGTTATTATATTTTATGACACAGATAACATTAGGAATTCCAAGTTAGTTCGTTTTAATTTATATATTGTCTAATTTAATTAAATTATTATTTATAGAACATTTATTTTAGTTTAGACAAGTTAAGGACATTTTAGATGATCCAACGATCATTAAAGATTATTAAAATTCGTCCAATGACCATACAAAAATAATTTAATGTCGTTAAAGGTAGTCCATCGAGTAATTAAGGTCATTCAATGGTCGTTCAGTAATTTACATTCGTTTAATGATCATTTAAAGCCATATAGCGAATATTTAATTTTATTTAAACTCATTTAACGGTCTTTAAAAGTTTATTAAAGATCATCTGATAAATATTTAAGATTATTAAAGGTTTTTCAATTAATAATAAATTGAGCGTGGCGGCTATGGAAGACATTGAGTAGTAATAATATCATACTTGTGTAGACAATTATGAAACATAATCACATTAAATACATTTAAGTGAAGTATAAGAACTGAACGAATATGAAAACAGTGCGGGTGCAAAGATAAAACGCATGTATAAATAATACACGCAAATGAAGTGTGAAGTTAAGTGAAAACCTGATAATTAAATAAATCAAAACATTGACCGATCGGTGCAATTGCAATAAAATAAAAATCAAAAACTTTACGATACCACCGTCCCAGATTTGAATCCGGTCTTGGTTCGGCTGCGGTTCGACGATCCCCAAGCTTTTACCAACTGCGCCAGTAACGAAGACAAACGTTTTTTAAAGAGAATCCTAC
>CAXAKX010000080.1:0-40757 GCA_963969525.1 Ontholestes murinus | reverse complement strand
ATACCAATAAAGAAATTATGAATTTATTTGTCATATATGGCCAGTGCAACAGAATTGTTGAGAGAACTTGCAAAACATTCAACGAAACTTATCCACACTTACCGCCGATGGATAGAAAAAAGTTTCGAAGACTGGAATCAAATTTTCTACTATTTGGAAAACAAAACGCAGAAAAAAATCAACCAAAGCTAATAACCGAGAATGAGGAAATTCAAGTAAATGTTTTGACTTATTTTCAAGCAAATCAACGCGAATCAGGTTGCTAGGAGGATTTGAGAGTAAGCAGAACCCCACTCCAAAGAATTTGGAAAATGTATCGGATGCATAATTATAAATATAAATTATTTTTGTTAGTTGTTGTTCCTTAAAATTCATATAATTTGGACGAACGAATCAAGTTTCTCTCATGAAGGTATTTTCAATAGAAAAACCAATCACATGTGTGTCAATTGAAAATCCACACATATCTTTGAGGTCGTATAAAAAATAAAGTTTATGCAAATGTCGACAATACCCGAGAAGAATTGGAAGAAAGGGTGCGAGCTGCATTCGCGGAATCTTAATTCAGAAAAAATTAGGCGAGCAACATAAGAGGGTGACGCAACACGTGCTGCACAGTGTTTACATATTAATGGTTATCATTTTGAACAATTGTTATAATTTTTTTTCTGACAACTTTTTTCAGTTCCTGCATTTAATTGCTTATTTAAAAATTATTTTATTACAGTCTTCTTGCTTCAGTTTTATTTGTAAGTCGTAACTGGGGATAACTATTCATTTTTAGTTATTTAAGGTACAAGTGTAAAAAGTGATGTTTTATTGCACGAACTGGCGTTTTTAGAGCCAGGAGTGCAATAAAGAAACTTTTTACACGTGTGCCTTACAAGATTTTATCTTCGATCGTAAAGGATTTCAAAGAATATATTCATATGAGTAATATTTTAATGTCATTTCAATAATTCAATTAATGAAAACATATTTTAACCGCAGTGCACTAATGAAAGCGTTACTTAGCAACCAGTTAACAAGTTGCACAAATGTCGGCCGTTATTATTATTTATGGAAAAAATGTTCGCTTTATTGTAATCGCTTCGACTTGCATTAAATGAAATCTTTAGAGTTCTTAAATCTGCCATTTGGTTTGTACTATATATTTTATCTATAGTTTATTAATAATTAATATTGAGAGTAATAAATCTCTATGAGCATTACTGCACTAATGTTTTACATAATAATGTAAAAACTCCAGCTAACAGTTAAAACAACTACTCCCCGTACTAAAGCACCGCCAGGCATTGAATGATATAACTGTTAGCTGTCGTTACATGTCTAAAATTATATTTAGCACTATGTAACAATTGTGTGGTGTTATCGTTTCTTATTATTATATATATATATATATATATATATATATATATATATATATATATATATATATATATATATATATATTAATTATTATCATTAACAACTGCACGAAAAATATTTTAATATTTCATTTGTATAGTTTATTAGTTATTTGTATCAATTAATAAAAAAATAAGTTTTTCGTCGAAAATTTGTGCTATAATATATTCATCTGTCAAATTTGACATTTCTGTGCAATAAAAACAGTTTGACATTACCGTGCAATAAAAACGTAAAAAAGCACTAGTGCTTTAAAAAGCCACTTTTACAATGAAAAATGATGCAAAAAGCATCTACTTTCTGTACGATCGTAGATAATAGTTATTTAAGGTACAAGTGTAAAAAGTGATGCTTTATTGCACGAACTGGCGTTTAAAAACACGAGCGAGGAACGAGCGAGTTTTTTTTAAATCCAGGAGTGCAACAAAAGAAACTTTTTACACGTGTGCCTTACAAAATTTTATCTTCGATCGTAAAGGGTTTCAAAGAATATATTCTTATGAGTAATATTTTAATGTCATTTCAATAATTCAATTAATGAAAACATATTTTACCCGCAGTGCACTAATGAAAGCGTTACTTAGCAACCAGTAAACAAGTTGCACAAATGTCGGCCGCCATTATTATTTATGGAAAAAATGTTCGCCATATTGTAATCGCTTCGACTTGCATTAAATGAAATCTTCAGAGTTCTTAAATCTGCCATTTGGTTTGTATTATATATTTTATTTATAGTTTATTAGTTACATTTGTATCAATTAATAAAAAAATAAGTTTTTCGTCGAAATATATTCATCTGTCAAATTTGACATTTCTGTGCAATAAAAACAGTTTGACATTACCGTGCAATAAAAACGTAAAAAAGCACTAGTGCTTTAAAAAGCCACTTTTACAATGAAAATTTTTCCTAATCCGATTCAATAAATATTGACAGAAGCCTACTATAGTGCCTGTGTGAATACAGTGTGTGGCACTTAAGACGCCTCGGACCATAGCTCCCTTACGATAAAAGCTATCGAAAAAATCTAAGAGCAAAGTGGTGCATAATTACAATTGAGCAGGAGGAATCATTTTTGTTTTGTTTTCTCATGGCACACTTGGGAACGGAAAACGTTTCCCGACATTTGCGATGAAATTCCTTTTTTCTCCGAAATTTTGTTATGCAATGTGTATTTTTTTGTACCAATGAAAAATTTAGAGTTTTGGCTGTACAACGCCGTATTTTTTAGGGGGGTGCCATTTGAAATTTTCGAAAAAATGACAACATGCGAAGATCAATCAAAAATTATTTTTTTTCCATAAATTACCCGAAAAAAAATTATGTGAAGGTATACGAGGTTTTAACCTGTACCTCAATTCAAAATTTAGGCGCCGGTGTCAATTAGTTTCTCTACAAAAAAATCTCAAAAATGGGGCGAAATTTTGAAAGAAGGGGTTATAACAGCGTAACCGCTAAAGTGAAGGGTATAACATGTTAGATAAAAAAATAAGTACTCTCCGAGCACTTTCCAAATGTGCAATAAAAAATAGGGCATTCCATTTAAAAAAACATAAATTTGGCACGCCACTGATGATTAGAAATATTTTTGAAACATAGCGACGGTAATTATGCACCACTTTGCTCTTAGATTTTTTTCGATAGCTTTTATCGTAAGGGAGCTATGGTCCGAGGCGTCTTAAGTGCCACACCCTGTATAAGAGGAATTATTGAAATGTGAGAGGATATAAATTTCGAAATAACTTAAAAACTTCTGGCTCTAGATATAGTGATGTATAATACTTTTTTGTAGCAAATTGTCTTGCGAATCACCCTATAAGATAAAATATTGGTCATTCCATTTGAAAAAATTGAAATATGATGTATTTAAGTGGGCGCTGAAATATTGATATTTTAGAAATACCAACTGTCAAAATTGACATATGACAATTTTTTCCGTAGTAGAGGAATCGATTAGGTACAAAACAAGATGCCGCACATGTGTCTATCTTGTACCTATTAGAAGTTATAGGCATTTTTCTAAACGCCTATTTGAGGTCAATATTTGACAAATAAATTTTTAAATCAAAAACTGTAAAAGTTAAGTTGACATAAACCCATATGGAGAGGTAGGCAATCGAACAAGGAATTTAAAAATAAAATAATATACAGTATGTTTTATTTAAAATAACAAAGTTGGTAGCCATTTCCGGTACAACCGGAAGTGATAGAAAGTCAAAAATATTTTCCATGAGGAGATCGCAATCAACGGTACAATGTTGATTTTTTTCAGATTTTTCCTCTTGCAGGAACCCCGTAAACTTTTAATGGTCGTTATTCGTGGCCCACCCTGTATATATATAATTAAAAATTATGTTTCTTAAAAGGTTTTAGAGCTACTATTACATTATGTTTTGACAAAATATGTTTAATTTTTAATGAAATGTCACCAAAGAAGGTAAGGGGCTTATAAGCCCTAAGTAGCTCTAAAACCTTTTAAGAAAATACGCAACATAATTTTTAATCCGAAAACATCAATAGAGAATACTCACAGATCAGGGATATACAAACTTACTTGTGAAAATTGTAAGGGAATATATATAGGGCAATCTGGTCGTAATTTCAATACAAGACTAAAGGAACATCTGCGTTCTTTTCGCCTTAATTTAATTGATAAGTCATCTTTTGCCAGACATATGATTGAAAACAATTTGGTAAGGATGTACTGTCAATTATACATTTTGCCGAAAAATGCCGTAAGATGGACCTCCTGGAGTCTCTAGAAATTTACAAAGCGCGCGCTAATCCGGAAACCCCCGTAATTAGCGACCAGGTTGACCTGATATATACCCCCCTATTTAACGCTGTTGTAAGAACTTAAATTTTTAAGCATGTATATACCTGTAATTTGTTAGTTTAATTACTTCTAGTTTGATAATGACAAGTTAAAATTGTCGAAACTATAGTCACTAAATAAAGTCCGTGTTATACAAACAAAGTTAAAAAGTTTTTTATTTGTGAATTAAGGAATTGTCCAATTTTACGCGAAGTGGTAAAAATAGTTTTGATATTATGTCTTTTAGTATTTTAGAGATTTTGTCTGTCGTACCTTGTATGTACGGAAGAAATGTTATATTTTGTGATTCTTCGGACTCGTCGGTGTTTTTGGGGCTCGATTTTTCTTTTAGTAAGAGAGTTACAGTACCTGGGGGGAAACCGTTTTGGACAAGAGCTGTCTCCAGGGTGGCTAGTTCATTGTTTAGATTGGACTATAGAGTTTTTGCCACATTTGCCGCATTTATTTATTATTTCTATATACGGTGTGGCCGAGAGTTCCGTCGGAGTTTTTATAGATACTTATCTAGTCGAGGAAAGGCAATTGGTTGTTTTGTTCCAGTTCCATTGTGAATTTAATTTTGGGATGGATATTGTTTAAGTGCTCGAGGAAATTATTGAGCTTTTCTTTACCATGTGGCCAAATGACAAAGGTGTCATCAACATAACGTAGCCATAAGGATGGAGTATAAGGGGCAGAATATAGTGCGATGTTTTCGAAATCCTCCATAAACAGATTGGCGATCACAGGTGAGTGGGATCCCATTGGTGCTCCTTCAATTTGTTTATAGCGGTTTCATAGGGAATTCCCATGTTAAATTTTCAATTGCAGTTTGTATCTCTATTATTGAATGAAAATGATCAGAATAAAATTAAAATGTTTCCTTTACTTACTAAAGATATTTTGGAGGTTTTATTTTTGTTTAATCTTCATTTTTAATCAAAATATACCTTAAAATGTGTAAGCAAATATTTGATAATAAGATCCTCAAAATAGTAGTTGCTGTGAAAAGTCAGTGCTTGTCATCTAAATTGTATAACCCACAAATAAATGATTAAATTCACACGCCGGTGTTTAGAGTGACGGGGGCGATCCTTTAAAGTAACAAGCTCATTTACACACACACAAATACACAAATGACACATGGCGGAAGGACCACGTGGTCGATAGCCTAACACTACTACTACTACTACTAATTAAATTCAAAATGAGTGCTTACAACACAGAAGGAACAGTTTAATGCGAGTTCAAAGGCACAAATTCATAATTCTTGTTGAATCGAGTTAACTCAAAGGTACAATTGCCCGAAACGGAATAAAACTGTTTTTAGTATTTCTCATTTATTTTCTACAAAATTTCAAAACCGCATCCAGTTAAATTATAATTATTATACTATTCCAAATTTAGAAAGAATACTTATGTAAACAAAAACCATAACGTGAAACCGATAAATATTTTAATTTGCTTGCAATAAAAATAAAATTAACAACGCTATTTTAAAAATGCTTGCCCATACATTGAGTTTTTGTGGATATTCACTTCTTGATAATACAATATGAAGAATGTTTTGAAACCATTGACGATTATTTTGTTCGTTATTTTCAGACACTAAATAAAAAGTACATTAATCTGTAAAACCTACACTATTTGGAAATCTCTTATTCTCGTTACACTTTAAATTTAACAAAATTTAGATCTTGAATCAGGATCCACTGTTCAGTTCATTATGATTTTGGCTTTTATAAGGTCGGTAACTATAAGCTTACACTTGATGTTAGACGTACTGTTATCCTTGCAACACATTTGTTACATTTTCTTCAGATTTCCTCCCTTTATTCCTAAGAATATGTTCATCGTTTACACAACCATTATCCTCAAATTTCTGATCAATTCTAATAATTGTTGATTGACACGGCACTGGACAAGCTTCAAAATCTATACTAAATAAGTCGCAGATGTCCGCCAAAACTCAATTTGATGATCTGAACTTTTTCTTTTGTGGTGTAAGCACTTATTTTGAATTGAATTATTTGTTTGTGGCTTAATCAATTTAGATGACAACACTGACATTTCATAGCAACTACTATTTTGAGGATTTTGTTATCGAATATTTCTTCACACTTTTAAAGCTATATTTCGATAAAAACAAATGGTGATGTGGCCATCATAGTACTTTCCCTATATTTTACACGAAAACTATAGGGTTTACGCAAAAATGCTATTCTTAATGATTTGTTCACCATTGAATTCTCTATAATTATTTGTAATGCAAGTTTCATGTAACTCTGAAAGTTTATTAACAATTGGCATTAAATGTCAAAATTTTCAATTTTAATTTTTTTTTCTCAAAAGTTAAGAATTTTATGAAAAATATGGTCGAACAAAACTTGTTCAGTTTTTTATTACCTTTAACTTTTGTTTGAAACGTTTTTAAAAAAATTTCATATTTAGAAAAATAAAACGAAAAAACGCCTCGAGTAAACATCCACTTCCGGTCTATGAATGTTTACCAAAAGCTTTTCAGTTCCAGTTTTTAACGATAAAACCTTAAGTTTGAAGTTTCATCTTAAACAGATTATTCGTTTTTGAGATACAGGGCCCACCGACAGACACACAGACAGACACACAGACACACACACAGACACAATTTTTTTTTTCCAGAAATTAGTGTTTTGGGTTCAAGGGACCCCAAAACGGATATTTCCGCAAAAAAAAATTTTGAAAAAAAAATCACGAAAACAATAGTCCCCCTATATATACTATATAGGGAAACTAATAAAGATGAAACAAAAATAAAACCTCTAAAATAATATTAGTAGATAATGGAATCATTCTAATTTTATTTTGATAATTTTCTTTTAATAATAGAGATACAGACTGCAATTGAAAATTTTACATTCCCAATTCCCTATGATGCGTCTTCAAACGGGACACACGGTATATATCCATAGGGAAAACTTTTTTACTTTCCCTATATGAAATATAGGGGAAGTATTGTGATCGTGATTTTTTTTTGAAAATTTTTTTTTGCGGAAATATCCGTTTTGGGGTCCCCTGAACCCATTACACTAATTTCTGGAAAAAAAAAATTTGTGTCTGTGTGTGTGTCTGTCTGTCTGTCTGTCTGTCTGTCGGTGGGCGCTGTATCTCAAAAACGAATAATCTGATTGAGATGAAACTTTAAACTTAAGGTTTTATCATTAAAAACTGGAACTGAAAAGCTTTTGGTAAACATTCATAGACCGGAAGTGGATGTTTACTCGAGACGTTTTTTTGTTTTTTGGTGATATTTTTCTAAATATGAAAAATTTTAAAAAACGATTCAAACAAAAGTTAAAGAGAATAAAAAACTGAACAAGTTTTATTTAAACATATTTTTCATAAAATTATTAACTTTTGAGAAAAAAAAAATAAAAAATGAAAATTTAGACATTTTTTGCCAATTGCTGATTAACTGTTGGAGTTACATGAATTTTATATAACAAATAATTATAGAGCATTAAAAAATGAATAAATTATTAAGAATAGCCTTTTTGCGTAAATCTCATAGTTTTCGAGAAAAATATAGGGAAAGTACTATGATGGCCACATCACCATTTTTATTATTAATTTTACGAAAAAAAGTTATTCTCTATAAAAAAGTTCTGCTTGGTCCAAAACTTAAAATACAATCATCAGATATCAATTTTTTTAGCCGTATACGAGTAATGTCAAAAAATATGAATTGTTCTCAAGAGTAAAGTAAAGGAAGGCGAATACGTTGAAGCAATTAGTTAATTGATGAAAAGTATTACACGCCTATTACGCAATTAGCATTATCAGTACTTTATTCTAATATGTAGTTTATAATTATTGTAAAATAAAATAATTTTGTTATGTTTCAATTTTAATGAATCATCAAAATAATGCAAAATAGAGGATTCCGACTATTGTTTGTGATTTGAATTTTTCCATAATTCTCATTACTGATGTACAGTATATACTTTTCCTTCGATGTCTGTTATTAAAAATTTCAGCTGCTTCACGATCGGTTTTATAATTATAAAATGTTAAGTCATTTGTTTATCAGTACATCCTAGATTTCATGTAACTACAGTTACATTTGCATTGTTATTGTAGATAAAAAAAAAAGAAAACAAGATTTTTTGCACGTAATTGGATATAATTGCATAGTAAAACATAGTTTTTCATTCCGAACAACTTTTCTTAATTATAATTTTCTATATTGTTGCAAATAAAGGTACTTTACTCTTGAGCAGAATTCATATTTTTGACATTACTCTTATACAGCTTAAAAAATGTATGTATATATACATATATGTATATATATATATATATATATATATATATATATATATATAAAGGGTCCGCCAATAGGGACGCGCGAAGTTTGCCGGAAGGGTGCGGCCATGTTGTTCGAGGTAGAGCTGTCAAAGTTGCTGTCATTTGTTCAGTATATAACCCCAAATCACCATGGCAAGTTTGAGTGTCGAGCAGCACGTTCAAATTATTAAATTATTTTACGAAAATGGGTCATCAGTTCGAGCAACGTTCCGCGCAATTCGCCCATTTTACGGTCGCGATGATCGGCCTGTAGAGTCGACTATCCGTCGATTGGTGGGCAAATTCGAGTCGACTGGTTCAGTAAACAACCAGCCAACACTGACACGTCGACGAAACGCCCGATAGAACGAAAATATCGCTGCTGTCCGTGAGAGTGTTCGCGAGAACCCGAGGCAGTCCATTTTTTGTCGTGCACAGGAACTTGGCCTTTCGGAGACATCAACTCGCAGAATTTTGCATCTGGATTTGGGTCTGCACCCGTACAAAATCCAATTGACCCAGGAGCTCAAGATAAACGACCACAGACAGCGTCGGCCGTTCGCTGACTGGGCTCTGGAGCAGTTGGAAGCAGACCCCCATTTTGGCCGAAAAATCATCTTCAGCGACGAGGCTCATTTCTGGATTAATGGGTATGTGAACAAGCAAAATTGCCGCATTTGGAGTGAGAACAACCCACACGAGGTCCACCAAGTGGCAATGCATCCCCAGAAAGTCACTGTTTGGTGTGGATTTTGGGCCGGCGGCATCATCGGTCCGTACTTTTTCGAGAACGAAGCTGGGGCGGCCATAACCGTCAATGGGGAGCGCTACAGGTCGATGATAACCAACTTCTTTTGGCCTAAACTGGATGATATGGACACGGACAACATGTGGTTCCAGCAGGACGGCGCCACGTGCCACACAGCCCATGCCACAATGGACATTCTGCACGAGCGATTTCCGGACATGGTCATCTAGCGCGGAGGCGATATCAACTGGCCACCGAGATCATGTGATTTAACGCCTTTAGACTTTTTTCTCTGGGGCTATCTCAAGTCGCTGGTCTACGCCAACAAGCCTCTAAACACCGATGACCTCAAAGTCAACATACGCAACACCATTGCTCAAATTGAGGCCGATATGTGCTCCAGAGTCATCGAAAATTGGACCTCCCGGATCCGGGCTACCAAACGGAGCCGCGGTGGTCATTTGAACGATGTTATCTTCCATACTTAATGGGGTCGAATACCCTTTCGAATGAAAAATAAATTTCGTTTTTACCTCACACACAACATGTTTTATTCAAATTTAAAGTTCACGCGCCCTTATTGGCGGACCCTATATATATGACCATGCGGAAGGCGTGTTTTTTTATTTTTAGTATTATAAACAGTGCAGTGACGAAGGCCAGGGATGAATCAACAACGTTGCCAACTCTAAGGGCATATGTTTAGAAATGGAAACATGTCTGCCAACCTTTGGATATTCACGTTTGCAATAAATCCTCGACCTTTAATTATTGAATTGATAGAGAATTGTAATTGGGGAATATGAATAACAAACGGTTAATAATTTACCAATAACCTGAGTTATTGTTATGAATTTTTAGAATTTAACCACGTTTTTAGGATGGAATTGTGGGAATATTGAATATTAGAAAAGGCATTTATATTTATAGTAGTTAAACTCTTAAATATATATACAGGGTGTTCAATTTAAGCGAAGACATTGAAATATCTCGAAAACTACACATAGAATTAAAAAAAATATAATTAAAATTTGTTCGCCTCGGAGGGGGATATCTAATGATTCGAAACTCGACCCACTACCCTCAACCCCCTAGGTGTAGGGAGCGAGAAATAGGAAGTTTTATCTGAAATTTTTTTATCGTGCCTTCCAAGATTGAATTGTGTTCGAAATATGCGCTGTATAGCAACCACATAACGCCCAGTTCGGGTAGTCTGCCCCTGCGCTGAGTTGTACACTTTCCAAAAACATCATACTTCTCTGCCGGACCTTGTACAATAAACAATGTATCCAAATTATATTTTCTTTATATGTGTGCTTTACGCCTAATTTTACTCATATGTAATAAATGTTAATGTAATCATTAGATCTTTAATAATATTTGTTAATAATCAATGCTAATTACTATTAACAAATTCGTGTTTGATCATGAATACTATTTTTATTAAATTCAATTTTTGGCCTAAATGTACTTAAAAGTAAAAACTCACTTAACACATTTAATTTAATTTTTAGAAATCAAATAGTACCATTTTTTAAATCTAAGACAAGACTGCCCAATATTCCCCTGTAAGAATTTAGTTAAATATATCGATCAAATTTAAACCTACGATACGATAACAAAGATAAAGGTGTCATCTATTATATAAACGTTGCACTAGAATCCAAATGAGTGGATTACTACCATTTTATTATCGTATCGATTGTTAACCCGGAGAGTTAAATACTCCTAAGTGAATCTCGATTCCCTGTCTCCAACTGCGCTACGCTGATGAAATCCAAAAAGATCGAAACCGGTCCGTGGCTGGTGTTGACGGAGAACACTAATTTAAACCTAATTACCATGATTTGTTTCTTAATATAAAATTTATATATTTTTTATAAAGGACCTTTTATTACAATATTTTCGTTAGGTGCAAAAAACACTATTGTGTTATTATATTGTTATTATATTGTGTGTTATTATATTGTGTATTTGAACAAATATTATATTTCCTTTAATAATTAATTACGTGCTCTTAATAAGTTAGTGATTCTTTATAAAATATGTGAGTTTATACTAATTATAAACATTCAAGAAGTAAGTAATAATTTCTATTGGAATGGTTTCATTCAACCACAAAGTGAAAATAAATTGCATTTCCTTCAACAGTAAATTTCTTATAGTTAACCTCATTAATTTGCTGAGTAACTAGCATTTTGTGGGCGTCTATAACTTTTTCGATTATACTAATAGGCAGTTTTTATTCACTTATACAAATTTCACTTGTGCAAATTTTACATGTCATCGATCCGAATCTAATTACAACTTTTCTTTTGTTCCAGGTGAGTGACTAATAAAATAATAACATCTATTAAATGACTGGCAATCAAATAGAAAATGATTATATAAGCACTTCTTAAAGGTAAGATCAATTAATTAATTGAGTTTTAAAATTTAAAATAATTTTAAAAAATAACTAATCTACCAAAAGCTTATTTTTGTTACATAGAGGAGATAGAGGATATACAGGGTTATTCACGCTATACGGCACGGAATATTGTGGCCAAAATACGTGACTTTCAAAAAGTTTCACTTTGGGGATATATAGGGGTCTATTAGGGCTATTTTTTAAAATTACTTTCATAATATACAGGATGTCCCAAAAACCCTAAAAGTATCAAAGTTGTGTTTTTTTAATGAAACACCCTGTATTTTATTGCATTTTTGGATCCTTCGATCAAAATAAGTGTGTGTTTTAATAAGGTTTTTATTCCTTAAACCTTAAGGTTTTTGAAATAATTTGAATTTTGTAAAAATTTAACCTAATTTTCATGTTTCAAATACTTAAAAAGTAATTAAGTTATGCATACCAAATTTACACTGAAATGTAACAATAGATCATATTTTATTTTCCAAGTATAATACATTTGACATCTTATACCGGGTGTAAAAAAATTGGAATTAAACAAATGAGAAATGCTATAAGTTCATTTATTTAAATGGAACGCTATATTTATTAATTTATCAGCAAATGCACGTTTTAATTACCTATCGAATGGTATTTATATCTTAAATGTTAAGTCTTCTCGTTTTTACAGAAAACGCCAAAATATTGTTTATTGTACCGTTTTAATACTTTTTAAGTAAAAATTTTAATGTATCTAGTTTTCTATGGTATTTAAAAACTTCGCATAATTAATTTAGTCTGTTACTTTAGTTTAAAAAGCCTGTCTTTTGTTATAGTTATGTTATTTTGCGTTTTTGTGTTAGATCGTTAGTAATCGTTATTGTTTGAACATCGTTGTTGTATTTAAGGTTTTTGAAATAATTTGAATTTTGTAAAAATTTAACCTAATTTTCATGCTTCAAATACTTAAAAAGTAATTAAGTTATGCATACCAAATTTACACTGAAATGTAACAATAGATCATATTTTATTTTCCAAGTATAATAAATTTGACATCTTATACCGGGTGTAAAAAAATTGGAATTAAACAAATGAGAACTTTAAATGGCTATAAGTTCATTTATTTAATTACGTTTTAATTACCTATCGAATGGTATTTATATCTTAAATGTTAAGTCTTCTCGTTTTTACAGAAAACGCCAAAATATTGTTTATTGTAACGTTTTAGTACTTTTTAAGTAAAAATTTTAATGTATCTAGTTTTCTATGGTATTTAAAAACGTCAGATAATTAATTCAGTATGCCACTTTAGTTTAAAAAGCCTGTCTTTGTCCTTTACAGTTTTTTTCTATCTGTTATAATAACCGAGATATATTGATTTAAAAAAATTGACACTTTTTACATTTTTCAAAATATCTAGTTACCCTTGACTTTTTTGAAAACTTTGAAAGTGGAATTTTATTCGTCTCGTAAATCTACACTTCTTTCCCCATTTAACCATTTCTCTATCTCTTATGGTTTCCGAGATCCCTATAGAGAACATCGAAAAAAACTCACCCTGTATACAGGGTAACTGACGAAAAACCTTTGGTGCTGTATCTTGCTTATTTTTGATCCGATTTTAATAAGTAAAATATCAAATTAAATCATTTTTAAAGGACTCAAAAGTGACAGTGTCAACCATTGATAATAATAATAATAATAATAATAATAATGGCTTAATAAAATAGCACATCATTATAAGACAGTATAAATACAGATACATTGAAATATAACTAAAAATACCTGCCGGATAAATAAATAAAATATGTGTTTGACAGAAACAAACCAATTAAAATAAATAAATAAGTTAACATGTTCATTGTAGGTAAAAAATATGTTGGGCAAAAACTCACAGATTAAAATAATTAAGTAAAAACTATAGTTAAATAAATAAAAACAGACAAACTAAAACAAGAAGTTAACAATAGGTTACACATATCAATATATAAGTATAAAAATAATTCAATAAATAATAAACGTTAAAAGTACATAAAACAATTCAACAATAAAATGAAGACAAAATATATTAAAATGATTTAAAAACGCTATTCTCTATTTAAGTCTAAGAATCTATTGGATAGGCATTCCTCTATGCTGTAGAACGCTTTTTTTAATAAATAGTTTTTAATTTGTGTAGTAAATGCTTTTTCCGTATTTGCTTTTATATTCATGGGTAGTAGGTTGTATAACTTGGGCCCATAGTAATTAATGCCATTTCTACACTTAGAAATGCGGTGGTATGATGGATAAATTAAATGTCTGTTACGTGTTCCATAGCCATGTACTTCTGAGCTCGTTTCATATAAAGCAATGTGTTTACGAACATACTTAAGGCATTCCAAGATAAATATGCCCGGTAATGTCAAAATATTCAGATCTCTGAAAGATTGCCTACAATCGTCGCGATATCCCAGGTTAGATACCACCCGAATAGCACGCCTTTGAATAGTAAATATTCGGTATATTATCGGTGAGTGTCCCCATGTTACAATGCCGTAGGTTAAATGAGTGTGGAACAGGGAAAAATAAGCTGCTTTTATTGCTTTGCCCGGTAAGAAGTTTGTGAGACTTCTTAGTAAGAAAGTAACCTTACATAGTTTAATAGATAAAAATTCGCCATGGCAGTGCCAATCCAATTTAGAATCCAAATTCAGGCCTAAAAATTTGCTGGTGGCATTTCCCGTTCCTTCTGTATTTTTCAGTGTAAAAGTAAGTTTTTCAGTCTTTTCGGTATTAAGAGTAAGTTTATTGGCAATGAACCACTCAAATACCGATCTATTAATACTCTCACTCTTTGCTATGGCTGATTGCAAGTTTATTGATTTATTAATGCAGGTGGTATCGTCAGCGTACAGTACTATTTTTCCATTGTTTAATTGTGATGGAAGATCATTAATGTAAAGTAAAAATAACAATGGCCCAAGGATTGACCCTTGAGGTACCCCGTGTACAATATGTGCTTCGGAGGATAACTTCCCATTAAATAGTACCCGTTGTTGCCTATTTTGTAAAAATGAACTAACTAATCGACATGTTCTAGGATGAAAGTTATAGTAGTAGAGCTTTCGCAACAGGACATCATAAGGCACGCAGTCAAATGCCTTACTAAGGTCAAAAAATGAAGCTATTATGTATGATTTAGAATGAAATCCTTCCAGAATTTCTTCGATCAAGGCATTAACTGCCTCTGTAGTTGATAGCCCTTTGCGAAAGCCAAACTGATCCCGATGTAGTATGTTATGCATCTCACAAAAGTGGATTATTTGGTTAAATAAGATTTTTTCTATAACCTTTGACACTACTGGTAGCAGTGAGATAGGCCTATAATTGTTTACGTCTAGCTTATTGCCTTTTTTTAGAATTGGGATAACACATCCACAATACTGCAACGATTTTTAATAATTTCATAATTAAAATGTTGAAAGATTTCAAACACAGTAGTACTACTCTATTAGAATTTTATGCCTCTACAGAAATGGGTTTTCTGAGTAATTCTATGTACCGACAAATTTGGAAGACTTGTGCGTAAAGATTGTTGTTGTGGATAATATTTACCAAAATCTATTTAGTATTAATGAGTAGTATATTAGGAGGCAGAGAAGTGGGCCCCTTTTTACTAAAGAAGTGTTAATAAAAAAATGTTACTGTAACGTAACGAACGAAATAAATAATTTTCTTAATGAATTGTCAATAACAGTGACATTGAATACAATCGGGTTGCATCAGGACGGTGCTACAACACATATATTTAGATTTTTGTTGCTCTATATGAATTGTATTTAGTCTTTTTCTAACATGCATTTAATAAATAAATATATGATTGTACTATCAAAGTTAGAAAAAATAAAATACCTATTCGAAAAAAATTTCCATTATAAATACTAAAAAAATACTTCTTTATTCATTTTAATGGTGCAATTATTAAAAATTATTGCAGTATTGTACCAATGACTGACAATATCACATATGACATTTGGAATAGGCTTTGTATATTGTTTACTATGGGTACTTGATTTTAAATTTTTTTTCAAAAAATCATCAATTTCTCGATTTTGGTTTGATGAATGGATAAAAACGTTTACAATTTTATATTCAGAAAAAAATCTACTTGCGGATCAGTACAAAATATATATACAAAAATTTTACGTAAGGCAATCTTCAGATACGTGTTTCGCTTATTACGTGGGTCCTTGGAAGGCCCGCATGAGAATGAATCGATTTTAAATAAAATCGATCAATTGCCGGTGGAATTAGTATTTTCGTGACGCGTCATATTTATATATATATATATACAGGGTGTCCCGTTAATGCGGGGAAATGGCTAGACCATACATTTCTGGGGTCAAAATATGACGATTTAACGCAACTTATCTATATCCAAAAATTTACGGTTAAGCCGGAATTTGGCTTCAAAGTTTCAAATTTTTTTATTTCTTTTGTTTATAACAATTGAACGCTTTATTTGATTTGAATGAAATTTATTATTAATAAGTACCATAATATCCTACATCATTTCAGTTATTGTGGCCATTAGTGATTGACAGGAAGTATAAAAAACAGTAGTACCATCACTTAAAAACTAAAATATTTTTTTATTGGTGCATCCAATAAAATCAAAAAAAATCTACTTGAAAGGGCTTTAGATTTAAAAACTTTTTTGACTCTTACTAGTTTTTGATATCTTGTACAGTTTTTGCACAAAAAAATAATTACTCATTAATAAGTAAATAAATTACTCAATTGAATAAAAATTAAATAATATCAATTAATAAAATAAATCAAAACAACATCTAACATTTTTCAAACAATTTTCTTTGCAAAATCCTAATACAAACAAGATATCTCTTTGTTCCAAATATGAATATTTTTGAACTATAATAAAGTTAAAAATTAATTGTTAAGAGACACTAAATAATTATTATTATATATAATTTACATTTTTTTAACAAAGGCGGCCACGAAAAACATTTATTTTCGATTCGATGAAAAACTAGATTTTATTTTTACTAGATAAAAAATATATATTTTATTTTTTTGTGGGAAAACCGTAAAAAATATCAAATATTATTAAGAGATAAAAAAGTTTTTACATGAAATGTTCTTTCAAGTAGTATTTTTTTAGTTTTTATTAGATCCACCAATAAAAAAATATTTTAGTTTTTAAGTGGTGGTACTACTGTTACTTATACTTCTTGTTAACCAATAATAGTCATAATAACTGAAATGATGTATTATATTATGGTAGTTATTAAAAATAAATTTCATTCAAATCAAATAAAGCGTTCAATTGTTATAAACAAAAGAAATAAAAAATTTTAAAACTTTGAAGCCAAATTCCGGCTTAACCGTAAATTTTTGGATATAGATAAGTTGCGTTAAATCGTCATATTTTGACCTCAGGAATCTATGGTCCATTTCCCCGCATTAACGGGACACCCTGTATATATGTATTAATATGTATGTATGCATTCTATGGATAATATAAGATCGTTTACTAAATTGTAATAAAGCATTTAATTGAACTAATTATTAGTTAAACATATATAAAATTATGACAATCGTAAATATAATCATTATTTTTGCCTCAATGATTGTATGCACTAATTGTGTAAAGATGATTATTTTAAATAGTAGCTTCCATGTTAATTACTTATGCCTGGATTATTTTATTTCACAATTCATCTTTTCTACCGCAATAGCTGTGTCAAGGTTGGGCAATTATTAAGAAGGTGAACAATTGTTGTACTAACCCACTTCTGCAATTGATGAGCGTGTACAATTAGGTGTTGAAATATGGAGTAGTATATATACATATATATATAAGGGAGGTGGATTTTGACTTAATTATTTTAATTAACGACATAAGCAAGTTGACAGCTCAATTTGTTTTTCAATTGCCATCACCGATTTTTCTGAGAATTTTTGGATTTTTGTTTGTTACAAATGAAATCAAAGACTAACACTTTTGATAAAAAGAGTGATATATATATATATATATTACACGCCGGTGGTGGCGCATCGGTTACGGCCCCGAACTGACGTGCAGCAACGTTGATTCGGGTCAGTAGTCGGATGGGTGACCGGCACCATTCACCATTGGGATACAATTAATGGTGCTTTAGAGTGACGGGGGCGATCCTTTAAAGTAACAAGCTCATTTACACACACACAAATACACAAATGACACATGGCGGAAGGACCACGTGGTCGATAGCCTAACACTACTACTACTACTACTACTACTATATATATATATATATATATATATAAATTTCTCCGAGCATACTGCACCGTTATCTTACAAAAATCATGCAATATTGAACAGCTAATAGTTAAAACAACGACTAATGCACCGCCAGGCATTGAATTACATAACTATTAGCTGAAGTCACCTGACACCTAAATCGCATTAAGTGCAAAGTAACATATTTTGTGCTGTTATTGAAAGTTTTACATGGGAATTCCCTATGATGCGTCTTCAAACGGGACACACGGAATCTAAATATGATAACAAATATAGGATGTTCCATTAAAAATAAGAAAATCATTTGACGTTAATGATAGCAGATATCAAATGTTTATTTTTTTCTACCCTGTATAATTTTTAGAGATTATTTTTATTTTAAACTCAAGTCTAATGCTTAGACTAAAAGATAAATACAACTTGAAATATCTAGCTTAAATATGTAAGACAGCCAAGCATCTTAAATTTTGGTCTGCATTTTCAAGAATTGTCAAATATCTTAAAAACTTCTAGAGCTAGGTATAGGAAACATAAAAGTAACTTGCCTTTATTTAGCCTGTACTATCAAAATATGAAAGAATATACAGGGTGTCCCAATGAAATTAATATAACTTTGGCGTGTAACTGTTTTTGATATACAGGGTGACAGACGAAAAACCTTTGGTGCTGTATCTCGCTTATTTTTTATCCGATTTTAATAAATAAAACATCAAATTAAACCATTTTTAAAAGACTTTAATAGGATCTGAACTGTTATTTTTTCTCGCATCCAGTTTTTGACAAAATACGATCAACATTTTTTTTAAATTTCACTGTATATATAGTTTTATTGATTCGCAAGGAGATTTTTTTTCTGAATATAAAATTGTAGACAAATTTATCCATACATCAAACTTAAGTCGAGAAATTGAGGATTAAAAAAATAAATAAAAAGTCAAGTATCCATTGTAAACAATATACAGACCCTATTTTAAATGTCAAAAGTGACAGTAACAGCCATTGATACAATACTGCAACGATTTTTAATTATTTCATAATTAAAATGTTGCAATATTTCAAACACTGTACTAGAATTTTGTGCTTCTACAGAAATCGTTTTTCAGTTTTTGAAATCTTGCAACATTTTTATTATGAAATTATTAAAAATCATTGCAGTATTGTACCAATGACTGACACTGTCACTTTTGACATTTGGAATAGGCTCTGTATATTGTTTACTATGGGTATTTGATTTTTACTTTTTTTTTAATCCTCAATTTCTCGACTTGAATTTAGATTCAGAAAAAAATATCCTTGCGGATCAGTACAAAATATATATACAGTGCAATTTGAAAAAAAAAAGTTGATCGTCTTTTGTCAAAAACTTGATACAAGAAAAAAGTCACTTCAATTCATATTTAAGCCCTTAAACATTTTTGTGGTGTTATTGTTCCGTAACCGCGTCTCGAAAAGTTTTATTTTGTTTTGTATGTCAACCACTTATTATTAATTAGATATATTATTAAGTAGATAGAATATGAATTTTTAACTAAGTGTCAATCAGTTCAAAAAAATTATGATATAGTTGCTCTGACTAAGACTTGATTGAGCGATGGTTTTCTTTCTTTTCGGAGACCTTCACTGTATTACGTTCTAAAAGATTCCACAAAAGAAGCGGTGGTGTGCTTATAGCCCTAAGTAACCAGTTTAAGTGCAAGGAAATAAACCTTCAGTTATCGCCTGTTCTAAACATTAATGAAATGTTTCACTTTTCTCTGTTGTTGTTTTTGAATGTATAAAGTCAAAACTGTCTATAGTTAACATCATAATATTAAATTTTTCAAATTATACCAATTTTATCTCAAAATTTGGTCAACTTTATTAATTATTCCGGTTTAATACAAAAAATTAATATTTAAGCCAATTTATTCCAGATTTACATAGAAATGGTCAATTTTAATTGGACGTTACTATTTGAGACTAACAAGTAAATTAATATTATTTATAATACCTTATTGTTTCTGCATTTGTATTCGCTATTTAAATTGTTCACCTACAAATTTGATTAATAATACTGTTTTACCTAATTACCTCGATAACTATACAATTTCTGATGTACAATATCTTCAGAATTCGTCTCTAACTTGGAATAAAAACAGTAAAACATAGAAAGTTTATTTTTTGAAAATATGCTCGCATAGGTCAATTAGTATTTTAAATTGGGCTCTTTTTGATGTAATGAAATTTTATATAACGTGCCCCAAATATGAGATATGACGTCATCGACAATTTTTTTAAGCCAACCAATTTTTTTTCACTATTCTTAAAGAGTATATCATGTTACACATGTGTGCCAAATTCAATTTTGTTTCCTGTCATTTACAAGATATTTAACAAACATCTAATTTCAACAATGAATAAATCTAACTAAACTTAATTCAATTTTTATGCATTTTAAAAGTAGAATGCCAAAAGGTGCTGGTTTATCATTTTTTGTCGAACTAACGTTTATCATTTTGACGTTTAGTTATAAAAACAAGTAAGAAGTGTAGCATCGCATTCGACGCATATTTGAGCGAGGAGAGTATTTCTGTTCCATAATATAAATAAAAAAAATTGAAATTTAGCACACATGTGTGACATTAAAAAAATAGTCGATGACGTCATATCTTATATTTGGGACACGCTGTATATAATTTTATTACATCAAATAGAGCGCAATTTAAAATACTAATCGATCTATACTAATCGAGCATCTTTTAAAAAAATAGAAACTCGCCTTGTATGAAGAAATTAAAGCCTAATTTAACGATATATATGTCCCGACTTCTTACCAAATTTCTTCATTTATGATCTAACTGAAGTAATTGCTGCTCCTGTAACTCGAATTTATAATCTAATTCTAAGCAATGATGTATTTTCGGTATTATGGAAGGTAGTAAGAGTATTGACTAATATCTATACTAATCGAGCATCTTTTTAAAAAATAGAAACTCGCCTTGTATGAAGAAATTAAAGCCTAATTTAACGATATATATGTCCCGACTTCTTACCAAGCTTCTTCATTTATGATCTAACTGAAGTAATTGCTGCTCCTGTAACTCGAATTTATAATCTAATTCTAAGCAATGATGTATTTTCGGTATTATGGAAGGTAGTAAGGGTATTGGCCTTTTTCCTTAATTAGTAATCTTTCAAAGGTCATCAAAAATATATTAGCGGATCATATTTATAGCTGTGTCTCACCTACTATGGTAAGAGAGCAGCATGTTTTTGTCAGAAAGCGTAGTACTCGTACCAATTTAATACATACTACTCACTAATAAAACACGATTTGATTTCCTTTAATTTAATTAGTGAAGAAGGAAATCCAATCGTGTTTTATTAGCGACAAATTCCCTCATGTGTCAAATTAAAGGTTAGAAGCAATATGGTGGCACTTCAAATTACAGCAGCTTTGTTTATCTCGATAAAACAAAAACGAAGAAGTGATAAAAAAAAGTGATAAAATCCCTATAGGGTGATAAAATCCCAGTAGGGTAATTGTAGGTGTCGTTGGTTCGCATTTGTCAAAAGTGACAGTACAATCGAATCTCCGACGTGCATTCATTTCTTTCGAATAATGAAACGTTTCGGCAGTTTAAAATCAAAGGAAATTGAAGCAATTATTAAAAGCAATATACCAACTAATACTCGGAATAATTCGGGATGTTATTTTTTTGTATTAGTAACATTAACGATTCAATACTCAAATGTATTTTTTAGTAACCTTAAATAAATCTCATATAACAATCTATTATTCTGGAATTTGTCTTACCAAAAATAACTCGACCTCTCGTTTTTAATCGGAAAATGGCATGCACTCAAAATGCGTTTCTTTTAAGCAAAATCCCCATCCTGTTGACAATAAAATATTTAATATTGTCAACAGGATTCGGGATATTGCTAAGCAACACATTTTTCGTGCATATGATTTTCCGATAAAAACGGGAGTTCTTGTTATTTTACTTGTGAGTATTCCACTCCTATTGCATGTAGCCAATGAAAATGAGGCATGTGATAATTTTTAGCGAATCACGTCAATTTATAAGTGAATAAACAACAAGTTGCTGTTTATTCACAGGTAAAATAACAAGAACTCCCGTTTTTATCGGAAAATCATATGCACGAAAAATGTGTTGCTTAGCAATATCCCGAATCCTGTTGACAATATTTTTATTGTCAACAGGATGAGGGATTTTGCTTAAAAGAAACACATTTTGAGTGCATGCCATTTTCCGATTAAAAACGAGAGGTCGAGTTATTTTTGGTCAACAGGATGAGGGATGAGGGATTTTGCTTAAAAGAAACACATTTTGAGTGCATGCCATTTTCCGATTAAAAACGAGAGGTCGAGTTATTTTTGGTCAACAGGATGAGGGATTTTGCTTAAAAGAAACACATTTTGAGTGCATGCCATTTTCCGATTAAAAACGAGAGGTCGAGTTATTTTTGGTAAGACAAATTCCAGAATAATAGATTGTTATATGAGATTTATTTAAAAAAAATACAATTGAATATTGAATCGTTAATGTTACTAATACAAAAAAATAACATACCGAATTATTCCGAGTATTAGTTGGTATATTGCTTTTAATAATTGCTTCAATTTCCTTTGATTTTAAACTACTGAAACGTTTCATTATTCGAAAGAAATGAATGCACGTCCGAGATTCGATTGTACTGTCACTTTTGACAAATGCGAACCAACGACACCTACAATTACCCTACCGGGATTTTATCACCCTACAGGGATTTTATCGATTTTTTTTTATCACTTCTTCGTTTTTGTTTTACCGAGATAAACAAAGCTGCTGTAATTTGAAGTGCCACCATATTGCTTCTAACCTTGAATTTGACACATGAGGGAATTTGTCACAAGTAAAATAACAAGACCTCCCGTTTTTATCGGAAAATCATATGCACGAAAAATGTGTTGCTTAGCAATAAAAACCCTCGTGCTTCGCACTCGGGTTTTTAATATTGTCAACAGGATGAGGGATTTTGCTTAAAAGAAACACATTTTGAGTGCATGCCATTTTCCGATTAAAAACGAGAGGTCGAGTTATTTTTGGTAAGACAAATTCCAGAATAATAGATTGTTATATGAGATTTATTTAATAAAAAAATACAATTGAATATTGAATCGTTAATGTTACTAATACAAAAAATAACATACCGAATTATTCCGAGTATTAGTTGGTATATTGCTTTTAATAATTTCTTCAATTTCCTTTGATTTTAAACTGCCGAAACGTTTCATTATTCGAAAGAAATGAATGCACGTCCGAGATTCGATTGTACTGTCACTTTTGACAAATGCGAACCAACGACACCTACAATTACCCTACCGGGATTTTATCACCGTACAGGGATTTTATCGATTTTTTTTATCACTTCTTCGTTTTTGTTTTATCGAGATAAACAAAGCTGCTGTAATTTGAAGTGCCACCATATTGCTTCTAACCTTGAATTTGACACATGAGGGAATTTGTCACCTGAATAACCCGAAGTTAGCTATTTCCCGACAAATAAATTGAATTAGCCTTGATAAAAAAGCGAAAAACGTTGTTTCTACGTGTGTCAGTTGCAAGTAGGTTATAAAATTAAAAGGTTTGGTAACACTTCATCATCCATAATAAATGCGACGGTGGCAAGTTCGGCACCAAAAAATAATTCTTAAACGAGATCGTGTGTTTGGAAACGATTTGAAGAATTCTGCGCCGATAAAAACTACCAGTTGTTAGCAAAACTTCAATGGAAACTCTTGCCGCGATTATGATGACTGGGCGTATAATATATAGAAGGTAAATGCAAATGATTATAAGGGAGGTGTTATTTAATCAATGTCGAATTTTTCGACCAAAATACTGCAAGAGATATATCATAAAAAATTTTAATATAAATATCGAACCATTCGCCGATATTTGTTTCAAGTCGTGGAATAGTCTTTCGAAATACTATTCGTGATGACAATTAAATCGGAATAAATTTTGTTTTTAGCGCATTCAAGTTTGTTGCTTATTCGCGATTTTTATTCGAGCAACTGATAGATAAAATCACTCGCCTGGCGGCTCGTGATTTTTTCGTGACAATTGCTCTCATTAAAATCGCTAAGCAACAAACTTTCATACAAAAACAAAATTTATTTGAGTAAATTGCCATCACGTATGGTATTACTTGTGATTATTACTTCACATAACTCAAAACAAATAGTGAACATACTACTCAATTAATATCACAAGCTAATAATACACAAATATATGTTGATATAATATATTCTCACATTTCTAAAGCCTTTGGTACCTATAGTTCATTAAACACTACTCCGTGTTTAATGAACTATGGGTACTTTTTATTTTTTATCTACGATCGTACAGAAAGTAGACGCTTTTTGCATCATTTTTCATTGTAAAAGTGGCCTTTTAAAGCACTAGTGCTTTTTTACGTTTTTATTGCACGGTAATGTCAAACTGTTTTTATTGCACAGAAATGTCAAATTTGACAGATGAATATATTTCGATGAAAAACTTAATTTTTTATTAACTGATACAAATAACTAATAAACTATAAATAAAATATATAATACAAACCAAATGGCAGATTTAAGAACTCTGAAGATTTCATTTAATGCCAGTAGAAGCGATTACAATAAAGCGAACATTTTTTCCATAAATAATAATGGCGGCCGACATTTGTGCAACTTGTTTACTGGTTGCTAAGTAACGCTTTCATTAGTGCACTGCGGGTAAAATATGTTTTCATTAATTGAATTATTGAAATGACATTAAAATATTACTCATAAGAATATATTCTTTGAAATCCTTTACGATCGAAGATAAAATTTTGTAAGGCACACGTGCAAAAAGTTTCTTTATTGCACTCCTGGCTTTAAAAAAACTCGCTCGTTCCTCGCTCGTGTTTTTAAACACCAGTTCGTGCAATAAAGCATCACTTTTTACACTTGTACCTTAAATAACTATTATACACCTTCTCTAGTAAATTAATATAATTTAAATAATTCGGACTTCAAACAGGTGTCCCACTAATTTTATTTCTTATAATTCTCTATTATTTGAGACAGTTATGCCTCCAATGCTTCATTCTAGACCTACTTAAATTTCACACTCCATTATAAAATATATGTAACTCTTGAAGTTTTTGTTCCATTTGTAACAATGTTTCGCCAAGGTATAAATGAGGAAGTCATTCAAGAAATATCTCTATATAACTTTAAATAAAAAATATATTGACCTCATCCAAAATGTGGAACGAACGGAAATGATAAATTCAATCGAGATGAGTGACAATAAAATAAAAATTACTTGGAATATTATAGACAAATATTTAGGGAAGTCGGTAAACAATCAAAATCATATAGAAACGTGGTTTTGAGAGTTAAGTGAAGATAGATTTGATAATTACACAGGAAATAATTGTTTCAATTATAATCAAAATCATGATTAATACACACAAAATAAAGTTAATGACATGAATAAATATTATGCTAATAATTCCAATTAATTCAGCAATTACCCCAAAATAATTATACAGGGTGACTGACGAAAAACCTTTCGTGCGATATCACGCTTATTTTTGATCCGATTTGAATAAATAAAACATCAAATTAAATCATTTTTAAAAGACTTTAATATTTAACTAAACGGATATGTTTTCTTACATCCAGTTTTTGACAAAAGACAAACAACTTTTTTTTTCAAATCGCACTGTATATATATTTTTTATTGATCCGCTAAGAGAATTTTTTTCTGAATATAAAATTGTAAACAATTTTATCCATACATCAAACTAAAGTCGAGAAATTGACGATTTTTTGAAAAAAAAAATCAAGTATCCATTTTAAACAATATACTTATTTTAAATGTGAAAAGTGACAGTGTCAGCCATTGATACAATACTGCTACGATTTTTCATAATTTCATAAATAAAATGTTGCAAGACACAGTACTATTACTGTACTAGAACTTTGTGCCTCTACGGAATCGTTTTTCTGATAGAGTAATTCCATGTGCCGACAAATTTTGAAGACTGGTGCGTAATGATTGTTGTTGTGGAAAATATTTTCAAAAACTATTTTGTGTTGACGAGTAGTGTGGTATATTAGGAGCCAGAGAAGTGGGCCCCGTTTTACTAAATGTAATCTTAATAAAAAATTGTTATTGTTACCTAATGAAATAAATAATTTTCTGAATGAATTGCCAATTAGAAGTGTTAAATACAATCAGGTTTCATCAGCACTGTGCTACACCACATATATTTAGATTTTTTTATTATTTGTTATGGTTTTTTCTTCCCTTTTAAAATACATTTTTGTTGTTCTTTATGATTACGTATTCGAAACAAAATTATTTATTATAAATACTAAAAAATACTTCTTTATTCAGTTTAATGGTGCAATTATTAAAAATCGGTGCAACTGTCACTTTTGACATTTAAAATAGGCTCTGTATATTGTTTACTATGGATACTTGATTTTTTTTTTAAAAAAACGTCTATTTATCGACTTTGGTTTGATGAATGGATAAAATCGTTTACAATTTTATATTCAGAATACAATTTCCTTGCAAATTGATACAAAATATATATACAGTGCAATTTGAAAAATAAGTGGATACAAGAAAAAATATCAGTTCAGTTCATATAAAAGTCTTTTAAAAATGATTTAATTTGATGTTTTGTTTATTCAAATCGGATCAAAAATAAGCAACACACTTTTCCTCAAACCACCAACTTAAAACGAGGTATTTAAAGTAATAAAAAGCTTAAAATTAAATCATCAGGATTTGATGAATTTATCATAAGAGTATTAAAGTCCGTTTTAAAGGAATTTGTTTCTACCATATACTAACACACTTAATAAATAGTATATTTGAACAAGGAATGTTTTCGAACTACATGCAGGGTGTCCCGTTAATATGGGGGGATGGTTGGACCATAGATTCTTGGGATCAAAATATGATGATTTAACACAATTAATCTATATCCAAAAATCTACGGTTAAGCCAAAATTTGTCTTCAAATTCCAAAAATGTTTTTTTCTTGAACCCTTTATTCGTTTTGAATGGCATTTATTATTAATAACTACTATAATATAATACATCATTTCAGTTATTTTGGCTCTTAGTGATTGACAGGAAGTATAAAAAACAGTAGTACAACCACTTAAAACTAAAATATTTTTTATATGTAATAATAATATCTTTATTACCCAACAGGCAAAGCCCAATTACAGAGCAACGTACAGTGAAGAATACAAAACAATATGATTACAAATTTAAAACTAAAACTAAGTACTTAATCTAAAAAACTATGATTATCTTGTATCTACAAGCATAATGACGTACACATACGAAACAATGATCATATACCAAATTGGAAATTAAAGATTATATAAAAAAGTTTTAAATTGACTCAAGTTACAGTTAAATATATCAAAATTAGATGCAATACCGTTATGAAATTTGCATATTCTGTTTATACTTTTCTAAAATGTTAGAATTTGCTTCACAGTTCTGTGCAGACCGTTCCCGTGTGCACACGTGCGACAATATCGAGCTAAGACAAATCGTATCCTATACATTAATATACTTCTATTTCATTTAAATTTTATTTAAATATCATCATATATACATACACCCATCATAACACATATAAAATAGCATAATATATTACATAAGGCCCATAGAGCCAATTTACGAAGGTAAATCCTTGCGCCGCCGGAATGGCGGACGCAATGGATATCGGTAACTCTCCACAAGGCATTAATAAAAATCATCCTCTTAAGAAATTACTAGAAGCGCATAACCTTAATAGCAATAATAGTAATAATTTTGATAATATTAACCCGACCAATGTGAATTCGAGCACTGATAAATCTATAAATAACCTGAACGCGGCAAATACATCCACAAAAAACGCACGGCCTTTTGCGGGCATCGACGTTAGTATTAAATACCAGAATCACTCTCGTTATAATACATTCGTTGTTTATTTTGAACATATCGATAAAAATATCTCTAATTTACACCCACTAAAAGTGGGCTCAATAATTCACTCAAATGCTGATATAAATCAACAAATTTTGGAAGTTAAAAGAGTGGGAAGAAATCGTGTGAAAGTCATTTTAAAATCGGCAGACGCGGCCAATAGAATGGTGGAAAATAATGATTTTTTCAAAACACATAATATTATTGCGTATATTCCTAGGCACATGACTGAAAAAAAGGGCATTATACGATTAGTAGATACACATTTTTCTGATGAATATATATTCAATAACATAAATTCTGAAATCGATGTTATTAATGTACATCGATTCAAACGAAAAATAACGTCGGAAAATGAAACGATATATGTACCCAGACAAACTATGATAATAACATTTTCTGGACATACGCTCCCCCAAAGTATAAAAATTAATTATGTAAATTTTCCGGTAGAGCCCTACATTCAGCCTGTCATACAGTGCTACAAATGCCTTAGATTCGGACACACAACTAGACAATGCAACAGTCCTAAACAATACTGCCCAAAATGTAGCTTAGCCCATGACGAGAAATGCACATCAGACATATCTGTTTGTATAAATTGTAAAAGTAATAATCATCAATCTATATCCAAAGAATGCCCCACTTACAAATCCCAAATCAAAATTAAAAAAATAATGGCGGAAACCAGCTTGTCTTTTAAAGAAGCTGAACAAATTGCAGACAACCCCGCCACATTTAATAATATTTTAAGTACAAATAAATTCTATACTCTATCAAGCAGCTCAGAATTTCCGGAAATAAGAAGTACAAACACCCCTCAAAATATTAATGCATTGCATAACAATAAGATAAAAAGTAATTTTATCACTCCAGTTAAACCTAATCCAATAAATAAACATAAAACAAAACCTCTAGTATCTGATAAAAATAAAAAACGTAAAACTGATCAAAATATTCTTAGAAATATAGAACCAATTTGCGTCTTACCAAACCCATACCGTAACGAATTCACCAAATTGAAAGAAGAGCTAGCAGACGGTATATCAATATTAGTTAAAAATCTTATTGATCATACAGAATTACTCCAATCTGACAATTTTGTTAAGGAACTTAAAGATAACCTGTCTAATTTTATACAAACTATAACAAACGTAGAATGTTTGGCAACAAACAATGACAGTACAGATTCTATACCCATACAATCCTATGATGAAACTTCCTCCCAAATAAACAAAATTCAAGGTACTCCAATGGAACTCTAGATCAATTGGATCTAATAAACATAGTTTTATAGAATGTATAACAACTCATAATATTGATATAGCTATTATATCCGAAACTTGGCTCAAGCCTCAATCCTTATTTAGTGTTAAAAATTATGAAATAATTAGAAAAGATAGACTTGACGGAAAAGGTGGAGTCATGTTGATGATACATAACTCAATTCCCTTTAAAGAAATAAACACCTCTAATATAAATAACCCTGGCATAGAATATTGTGGCGCAACCGTTAAATGCGCTAACTACGACATTCACCTATTTTCAGTATATAAACCTCCAACAGTTAAAACTAGCACTAAAGATTGGACAGAGTTGTTCCACCCATACAAGGACGCATGTCTTATCGGCGGTGACTTTAATGCCCACCACACTCTCTGGGGATCAGCAGAGTGTAACAACGAAGGACTAAACGTACTCAATGCACTAAATGATCTAAGCCTATGTATACATAATGATGGAAATGCTACCAGACTTGGCTACCCAAATCAAAAGAAATCAGTCGTTGATATCACAATTTCATCGTCAAACTTAAGTACTAGTATTGATTGGGAACTGCTGAGTGATACTCTTGGATCTGACCACTATCCAATAATTATTAAATTACAGACCTCGTTGAATGTGTTACATAAACGTCCATCCACTATGATATGGAATACTAACAATGCTGACTGGAACAAATACACTAGTAAAATTCAAAAATATATTGAAGAACGTCAGTTTGGACAGGAAGAAAAACTAAAGATACTTCTTACATCGATAACCGAGGCTGCAGATACACACATTCCTAGAATCAAAATGACAGAACGAAAATATCAACCAGCATGGTGGGACAGAGAATGTCTATTAGCAGTTGACAAGCGGAGGACCTTGCTTCAATTATATAAGTGCCAACCGACATTGGAAAACCTTCAAGAAGCTAAAAGACAAGCAGCTATAACTAAACGGCTATTTAAAGCCAAAGCTAAAGAAAGTTGGATCAATTATTGTAATAACATGAATAAAGACACGCCTATTAAGCAGATTTGGTCACAAGCTAAATCAATCGAAGGGAAAAAAACACCATCAAACAACATACCTCACATTCTAATAGAACCATACCTTAACCATATTGTGCCCACAAGTGTTCCTACCAAAGATGTAGAAGAAGAGATAGAAGGACAGGATCATTTTCTCTCCAATCCGTTCAACATGACAGAGCTAGAACATGCAATTAGCAGCAAGAAATCAACAGCTCCCGGTATTGATGGAATCACATATAGTATGATACAATATCTCCCATCGAACGCTAAAGCTTTACTGCTCCAAGTATATAACTCATGGTGGATCAACAGCGAATATTTCAAAGAGCTCAAAACTTCTGTTGCTATCCCTATATTGAAACAAAATAAAGACAAAAATAGAGTAACATCGTATCGCCCTATCTCACTAATGTCAACGCTTACCAAAACATTTGAAAGGATGATTAAAAACAGACTGGAATGGTGGCTGGAATACCATAATAAGCTACCAGCCAGACAGTATGGTTTCCGGAAGAACATGGGTACCTTGGAGGCAGTCAACGATCTCGTCGCCAACATACAAAACTCATTTGCAACAAACAGTTATCATCCATGCCTTTTCGTAGATATACAAGGAGCATATGATAGTGTAAACCTCGACATTCTGTACAAGAAAATGACACAAATGGGTATACCATCCAAAGTATGTAGAAACATAACATTAATATATAAAAACCGAGCTATATATATGTTAAGCGACCACGGCATCCCTGTGGGCCCAAGAATTTCTTCGATAGGGTTACCGCAAGGTGCTGTTCTAGCTCCATTGCTATTTAATATATATACAGCTGATATACATACTCTGATGGGAGACAAGATTACGTGTATTCAATATGCGGACGATCTGGTTTTACATACATCTTGTTCTACATTTGATAAATCTAAGCAAACTCTTAGAGTCGCAGTTCTTAAATTAAAACAATATTTACAGGAGAATGGTTTCACAATTTCCACTGAAAAATCTAGCATACTAATGTGCTCAAGGCATCATCCAAAAGATATTAACCATATAACACTTGCTGGAATCAAACTCCCTGTAGTTAAGCAATACAAATACCTAGGAATTGTTCTTGATTTAAAACTTTCATGGAAAAATCATATAGAATACTTAGCTTCAAGATGTGAAAAAGGATTGAATATTATGAGAGCGGTATGTAAGAAACATTGGGGAGCAGACATGTATGTAGGTATAATGTTTTACCGGAGCTACATAAGGTCTCTTCTGGATTACGGATCAATAGTATATGGAGCAGCATGTAATACACTTTTAAAAAAGATTGATACAATCCAGTACAAAGCACTTAGAATAGCCTCTGGTGCAATGATATCTACGCCAAAATACGTACTACTTGCTGAATGTAATGAGCCTCCGCTATATCTCAGGCGTTCATATCTAGCATCAAAAAAAATATTACAGTACACATCATTTAATAAAAAACTATTAATTAACCCCATAGCAAAACTTAACACTGAAGTCTTAACTAATAAATATTGGAACAAAAAGAACTTTCCTCCTATGGCTAAAGCGTTCACCGATATAAATGAAGAGGAAATCAAGATCAAAAAGTATGACAAACCATATGAGTTTAACTTTGATTACAATATTAACTGCTATAAGGTTTCTCCCATCTATCCGGAATACTGCTCCACTTACAGGTTAAGTAACATAATAGTAAGCCATATACTCTCCATCAAATATCCCAACAGCCTGTACATATATACGGATGGCTCAAAATCAAGTGAGGGTACAGGTTTTGCATTCGTAGTGCCTAAAATTGATTATATACAATGCATGAGGATTACACAAACAGCAACAATATTTACAACCGAAGCACTGGCAATACTTTATGCAGTACAATGGGCCATCAAAAATTTGCATAAAAATATAGTAATTCTAACGGACTCCCAGTCGGTCCTTAGAGCACTCTCAAATACAGAAAAATTTAATAAAAATTATATAATTCTCGAAATTAAAATTGCACTAAAACAGTGTAAAAGTGAAAATATTAGTGTTAACTTCATCTGGACAAAAGGTCACTCGAAAATCTCTGGCAATGAAGAAGCAGATTATTGGGCAAAAATTGCGGTGCACTCAGTAGATGTCCACTCCGAAATACACATTCCCATAACAGATTACTACAGCAAATATAAACAAAATATAAAGTCAGCATGGGAAGAGGAATGGATGAATACGCCGCCCACCAATTATAAATATATACACCCTACGCTCCCTCTCAGACAAGATCATATATATTATTATTCACTACCTCGTCCTTTGGCGTCAACAATATTTAGAATTAAAAGTAACCATGGATCATTCCCTACCCATTTATATAAAATAGGTCTAAAAGAAGACAGATACTGTGAATGTGGAGAAGTTGGTGATTTAAATCACATCTTCTTAGGATGCGAAAATAACAAAACTCATATTAAAGAATTCATTAAGTCTGTGTCTCCTCACTCTAATCTACCCCTTAACATAATGCACATTATATCCTTAAATAAACCCGAAATACATCAAGCTTTGTTAAAACTATTAATAGATGCAAAAATAAAAATTTAAATAAATATCTCCTAATAAACCACCATAAATAACTATATAAAACAACTAAAAGAAAAGAGAAAAATTGTCGTGACTGAATGGTTAACACCTAAGTCAATAAATAAAAAAAAAAAAAAAAAAAAAAAAAAGAATTTGCTTGTGGAGTATAGAAAAAAGTAGAATTTCTAATAGACAACCTAGGAGCATGAAAGTTTAAATTAACTAACAGTTCAGGACAATCAATTCAGTTGTGAATGACTTTAAACAGAAATATTTGCCCCTGGATGTGTCTGCGTGTGGCAAGTGGCACCCCATTAAATTCATCCAGAAGTGCCTCATGGTTAAAACCCGGGGGTGGATATATTCCAAATTTTCTAAACCAGAGTGATTTGTAAAATTTCCGCTGGATGTTTTCAACTGATTGGATATGATGTTGGTAAAATGGATCCCAAACAATTGCCCCATATTCAAGAATAGGTCGCACAAATGAGACATAAAGAGAAATCAAATCCCTTTGTTTTTGTAATAAAGCCAAGTGCTCGGCTGGCTTTGGAAGTGATGGACAGAATATGTTCCTTAAAAGTAAATTGTGAATCAAAAATGATTCCTAAATCTTTAGAGATAGAACATCTCTCCAACATTTGATCATTAATGCGGTAGGGAAACAGAAGCGGATTAATTTTCCGTGAGAAGGTAACTATCTTGCACTTACTCATATTAAGAAATAATTTATTGACACGACACCAGTCCGATACGATATTAAGTGCACTCTGTAGAGAGATACAAAACGAATAAAAGGTGGTGATAATGTAAGGATGTACTTAGGTCATTAACGAAGAGAAGGAAAAGTAATGGCTCCAGGTTTGACCCTTGGGGAACACCCGAATAAGCAACAAATGTATTTGAAGAGTGTCCATTTACTGATACTTGTAGACGTCGGTCAGATAGGTATGATTTTAATTTACAAATGTCATACTGACAGATATTACAGTTATTAAAATTGTTCCATGTAAAATGGACATAAGAATGCCAGTAATGGCCAATATATTACCCAATTGGTAAAAATACGTTGCAGAGAATGAATATCTTCATCTGAAGCAGAAGGGTCCTGAGTGGAAGAACACATGGTGAACTCCGCCCGCAAGTCCTGTGCCCTAAATTTTTGTATTTTTTTAATGCACGTACCTCAATTTGTTTACTATATTTTAACAGGATATTGTAAAGTAAAAATGAATGAATAAAATGAATAAAGTTAATAAGATTTACGTGAAAACCGAATTCAGCAAGTTTATTGAGTAAAGATCAAAGGCCTTGCTGAAATCTGTGTAAACACAATCAACTTGACCTTTACGGTTAAGTTCACTACATACAAATTCGCTAAAACAACTTAGATTTGTTATTGTAGATCTTTTTTTCCATAAAACCATTCTGATGCGAAGGGCTGAGGTTTTTGACATTCAGATAAATATAATCGTAAACTATCATATCAAAAACTTTTGCAAAATTAGACAATAGGGCAATAGGCCTGTAATCTGTAATGACGCTAGGATCGCCTGATTTAAACACTGGACAGATTTTTGTTTGTTTCCAAATTGTGGGGAACTCCGAGTTTTCTAGAATGATATTGAACATTGTTTTTAGAGGCTTAACCAGGATATGTCTACAATCTTTTATTAAGAAATTCGGAATACCATAGATACCACAAGACATGGAACTACTCAATTTATTTATGGCATTAAGAGTTTTTTAGAATGATATTGAAAATTGTTTTAAGAGGTTTAACCAGGATATGTCTACAATCTTTTATTAAGAAATTCGGAATACCATAGATACCACAAGACATGGAACTACTCAATTTATTTATGGCATTAAGAATATCATTAGAGCTAATAGTTGGTATGTTAATAGTTGGTAGATTATTATGGTTCTTTCTAATATCATTAAAACCATCACTTCTGGTATAAGCATTTTCAAAAGAGTCAGCAAATGCGTTGACAATTGTTTCCGGAGAGGTCAGTTCCAAACCATTGAATTGCATAACACCGGGAATTCTAGTTGTTTTCTTTTTGTTGTTAATAAAGGACCAATATTGTTTCGGATCTACAGAAACATTGGAATAGATTAAATCTAAATAGTTCTTATACCCTGTTGAAATTAAACGTTTACAATGGGATCTAATAATTTTATAGTGGTTGTAAGCCTCTTCAGTTTTATTACGATTGAAATTCTTACGTGCTTTGTTCTTGATTTTAATACAATGTAAGATTTCTCAAGTAAACCAGCTAGGAAATTGATTTTGTTTTTTAGAAGCCTTGCGTAAAGGTACATATTTGTCTAGACATGTATATAAAATCGTATAAAGAGTATCAATTGCTTCGTCGATATTGCTACTATTGCTGATTAGGTCCCAATTTCTCGAAGAAAGCTCTGCATAAAGACGAACAAAATCAGATTTTCTAAAATTGTAGTTTCTTACATTGCAATCGTTGGCTGCTGAATTTCGTAGGTTTAGTAGCTGAAATATCTACATTGACCAATAAAACGGGATGATATAAATCTTCTTTAATAAATGCGTTATAGTCACGAATAATTTGACAATTGAAATTGGTAAAAATTAAATCGAGAATTATTGTCAGAACAAAATTCTCGATTTAATTTAGTGATGTAATTATGTTGTTTTAGATTGAGATAAGCTGAGAAATTTTGAATTTTACTACATAAACTGTTGTTTAAGTTATTGTAATTTTGAATGTAACTTGGAATATTAATATCTCCCATAATAAGAACATCACACATCCGCATCACTACATAATACACAAATGAGATCTAGAAAAGATTCAAGATCATCCGTTGTGGGCGTTCGGGGAATATAAATAACAAAAACAAAGATCTTATAGTATGTTCGTTGGATCTTTCGTCGTACGTCACAAACTATCGCTTCAAAAAACGACGAAAGTTTTACAGTGCGTTCTTTTTCTAACGCATTTGGTTTACTTTATCAGACTGAATGTTTTTGCGTCGTTTCTCGAAGCGATAATTTGTGACGTACGACGAAAGATCCAACGAACAGACTATAATACTATTTCATGACTAACTTACATGCAGTTACGTCAAACAGAGGAAAACGTTCGGTTAGGACGGATGTATCAATTCTGGACGAATTGAAATCCTTACGCGCAGCTAGTAATATGTTACACCTCCTCCGCGGGAAGGGTTGCTTAAACATTGATCCCGATCATGACGATAGACATTGTAGTTGGAGTTAGAAAATAATTCATTATGTTGCACAGAGCTATTAAGCCAGGTTTCTGTTAAACATATAAGTACAAATTCACTATCCGAAACTAAACAATTAAAATCATCAATTTTGTTTTTTTATGCTACGAACGTTTTGATAGTAACAATGAAAAGATACACTGTTGGGATTTATGCGTTTATAGTAACAATTTTAGGTTGGTTTTGGAAATATTTAATTTTTAAATTTGTTTCTCCTTTTGCAGCACGAGCATCTAGTTCCGCTTTAAGTTTTTTGTAATACGCTACTTGACGTGGGGTGCGATCAAACGCAATTGATACCGCACTATAAGCAGGTAATTATTTTAAACGATACGCTTTTTTATTAGCTGGACGCATGCGTTTTCCGAATATAATGTGACTCGAATAGGACGATGTTTTCCATCCGTAAATTTGCTTAGACGTGATGTTTTTAATCCTATTTCTGAGGGAAAAGCCTTCCGAATCGATTTTTGTGCATTTGTCACAACTCCAAGAAATGCCCTTTTTGGCATTTATGGCTCGAATTTCTGAAGTGGTTAATCCCGCGCAACTATGCAGAAATGTTTTAAGACAAATCCAACAACTAGCGCTTTGGTGTTCTTCACATCTCGCATTACAACATGCGCAGTTTATATAGGAGACCATTCTAAATTACGAACGTAGTCAAAGTATAAATTGTAGATTATATGGAATTAAAAAAAAAATAATACATAAAAGGAAAGTCACACAGGATTACCCACTTCACCTCACAGGGTCTATTGTGAGGGCTTTAAGAAACAAACAAGGTAGACCACGGATTAAAGGAGAGTGAGTAAGAATACAATGTTAATGTTTGAACAATTAACAGATGTATGTTGCCTGCGAATATTCCAAAAACAATCGCAACCGGCCGATAAATAAATTGGAACGCGCAAATTTGATAGCGTTGATATGATTACGTCTCGGGCGAGCGAAGAAAAAACGAAAATTTTTTTCCCCTCCCTAGAGTCAGCACGGATACTTACGGTTAAATCGGTGATATCTCGCTAACTATACAAGGTACGAGAATGAGACTCAAACACTAGATAAATGATTATTAATTACACTACTACACCAAAATTCACTAATTTTCGTTCATTAACAACTCGTTAAACAATCGAAAAATGGGAGCAAAACCGGAGCACGTGCACTTGCAATAATACTATATGTGCACCTAATGAAAGCTAATAAAATACTACTAGAACGACCATTTAATTTAAAATTATTTAATATCTTGCACGGTTAAATTAACTTACTTAATTGAATAAAATGACAGTGTGCTCTGACATTTATGATGTAGATATATAGTGAATTTGTTTTCAAGATCATGGATTTATTGTTACTGCTTATTCGACAAATTTTACGTCTCTTGTTTAACGCAACGTGAATTTCGTCGTCGTTTTCCTTGTCGTCGTGTTCCATGTGTTCTAACAATTAAACATTTGGCTGAACGCCTCGTGGAAACTAGGTCCACTAAAGAAGTGGCCGGCCTCGTAGTGCGCGTTCGAACGAGAACATCACTGCTGTTGCCAACGACGTCAGAGAGAATCCACAAGCATCAACGAGACGACGATGCACACAATTAGGTATCAGCAAACGTTCGTTCGCAACTGATTTTGATGACAGATTTGAAAAAGTTCCCCTACAGAGTACAAACTGTTGATGAATTGCTGCCTGCTGACCGTCGGACAAGGTTAACTTACTGACAAACTCTGTTGAACTTGGTGCAAGAAGAAGATGACTTCGTATCAAAAGTCATAATGAGCGATGAAGCCCATTTCCACTTAAGTGGTTATGTTAACAAAATTTGCATTCCTGGGCATCCACACGTAATGCAAGAAGATCCATTAAGAGATTGGTCTTTATTTTTTTGAAGATGCTGATAGCGCCGCCTTAACCGTAAATGGTGAGTTTTTTTGCCGCATGTTGCTGCAATGGGTCTCGATCATTGGTGGTTTGAACAGGACCGCTTACACAAGTCGGGTAACTATGAATATTTTGAGATACCAATTTCTAGGTCGAGTGATATCCCGTTTTGGAGATTTGAACTGGCCGTCCAGATCGCCAGATCTTACAGCACCAGGCTTCCTCCTTTGGGGCCTTTTAAAATCTCGCGTTGCCACAACAAACTACGAACCTTGCAAGACTTGAAAACTAGCATTGAAGAAGAAATCGCCAATTTGGAACCAGATGTTTTGCGAGTAACAATTCAAAATGCGTTAAAACAAGCGCAATTATGCATCAACTCGGGAGGTGGCCATTTGACCGATATAATTTTTTTCAAGTTATGTAACCAATAAAACACTTTCGAATAAACTTTTGATGAAAACAGAGCTCTTTTTTTCATTTATAACAAAATGACAGCCAATTTAAACTATGATATTACTTTTGCGCTACCTTGTATAAGCAAGATATCAGTTTCCTGCAAATATGGATATTTATGAACTCTAATAAAGTTAACAATTCATTATAAGAAGATACTATGTAATTATTATTATACATAATGTATATTTTTTAAACAAAGGCGGCCACGAAAAACATGTATTTTCTATTCGATGGAAAACTAGATTTTGTTCAAGATGAATTAGATCTAAGTAGTATTTCACAAATAAAAAACTTTTTAACTTTGTTTGTATAACACGGACTTTATTTAGTGACTATAGTTTCGACAATTTTAGCTTGTCATTATCAAACTAGAAGTAATTAAACTAACAATTTACAGGTATATATATGCTTAAAAATTAAGGTTTTATAACAGCGTTAAAAAGGGGGGTATATATCAGGTCAACCTGGTCGTTAATTACGGGGGTTTCCGGATTAGCGCGCGCTTTGTAAATTTCTAGAGACTCCAGGAGGTCCATCTTACGGCCTTTTTCGGCAAAATGTATAATTGACAGTACATCCTTACCAAAAGTATGATTGTTTTCAATCATATGTCTGGCAAAAGATGACTTATCAATTAAATTAAGCCGAAAAGAACGAAGATGTTCCTTTAGTCTTGTATTGAAATTACGACCAGATTGCCCTATATATATTCCCTTACAATTTTCACAAGTAAGTTTGTATATCCCTGATCTGTGAGTATTCTCTATTGATGTTTTCGGATTAAAAATTATGTTGCGTATTTTCTTAAAAGGTTTTAGAGCTACTATTACATTATGTTTTGACAAAATATGTTTAATTTTTAATGAAATGTCACCAAAGAAGGTAAGGGGCTTATAAATTAAATGTTTTTGTGGTACCTGGCCTGCATATATGTATTTACGAAGGTTTTTCATTTTGTATTTATTAATTAATTTATCAATGATTGATGAAGAATACCTATTTGAAGAAGCTATTGTTTTTATGATGTTAATTTCTGAATTAAAAGCTTGTTTTGACAGTGGAATATTAAAGGCTCGAAAAATCATAGAATTAAACGCAGACAATTTATGTTTTAGTGGATGGTTAGAACTGTTAGGGATGACTCGATCAGTATACGTAGGTTTACGGTAAATTTCAAATGTTAATGATTGATTAGTTTTTGTTATTGAAAGGTCTAGAAATTTAATATTATTGTTAATTTCGGATTCGACTGTGAATGTTATATTTGGGTGGAGGTTATTAATAAATTCTAAAAATTGTTTTAGTTGTCTATCTGTTCCTACAAATGAAGCTAATATATCATCGACGTATCTAAACCACATTTTGATATGTTTTTTACCTAATGGAGAATCTAATATAATATTTGTTAAATTGCACATGAAAATTTCGGCTAGCAATGGGCTCAGAGGTGAACCCATTGCAAGTCCTTCTGTCTGTTTATAATATTTATTTTCAAATGAAAAATTGTTGTTATTTAAAATGATTTCAAGGATATTTAAAAATTCTGTTTTAATTGAAATATTAATATTGAGTGTATCAAATGATGTTTTTATTAAATTTAAACAATCTGTGGGTGGAATTTTAGCGAACATGTTAGATACGTCGAATGATACTAGTTTGTGGTTAGGAGGCAATTGGTAATTTGTTAATTTGTTACATAAGTCTTTTGAGTTTTTAATTGATCTAGGGTCCCTAAAATCGGTTAATTCTTTATAAAGTGTGTTAAGATGGCATGCAATTTTATGGGCAGGAGAGTTAATAAACGAAACAACGGGTCTAATAGGTAAGTTAGTTTTATGGATTTTTAATAGTCCATATAACCTGGGACAAATGGGATTCATAGGAAATAGCCAAGATTTATTTATATTAGTGAAAACTGAATTTGATTCATTAACTACGGATTTAAGGGTTTTTTGGAATTTAGGTGTTGGGTCTGTGTTTAATTCTATGACATCCGAAGCCTGTATGAAATCGTTGATTTTAGATATATAGGATGATTTTTCTAGTACAACTACTGAATTCCCCTTATCTGCTTTGGTGACAATCAAATTGTTATCTTTAATTTTCTTCTTAATTGATTTAATGATATAACTATCTGAATTATTAAAAGTTGTTTTTCTAATTAAGTTAGCTATTTTATATTTTGTATACTCACAGTCAGGGACATCTTTTAGAGCTAGTTTCTGATTCTACTATCAAGGTATCTTTGTTGCTCTTATGTGAT
>CAXAKX010000079.1:0-10508 GCA_963969525.1 Ontholestes murinus | reverse complement strand
GTTCTTTTAATCTTGTGTTAAAATTGCGTCCCGATTGACCAATATATTCTCCTAAACAATTTTTGCATTTTAACTTGTATATACCGGATTTTAACATTTTATTAACAGGCGTTTTATTATTAAAAATAATATTACAGATTTTATTTGGGGATTTTAAGGAAACATTAATATTATGTTTTTTCTAAAATGGATTTAATTTTGTGTGTGATATTGCCGAAAAATGTCAGTATTTTAAAATTTGAATTTTGTTTTGTATAAATAAATAAAACAAATAAAATCTGTAATATTATTTTTAATAATAAAACGCCTGTTAATAAAATGTTAAAATCCGGTATATACAAGTTAAAAATGCAAAAATTGTTTAGGAGAATATATTGGTCAATCGGGACGCAATTTTAACACAAGATTAAAAGAACACATTAGCGCATATAAAAACGGCACAAATAAATCAACATTCGCTAATCACATTAAGGAAAACGGTCACTCATTTGAAGAAAACGCACTCGAGGTAATCCACTTCGCCGAAAAGGGACTTAAGATGGATTTACTGGAGTCCATTGAGATCTTCAAGCTAAATGGTAATCCGGACATCCCCATCATTAATGACCAAACGAACCTTATGTTCTCCCCGCTTTTCAATGCCTTATAAATTTGGTGTCAACTGTAATTTTAAATATTAATTGTTTGATAATGACAAGCTGAAGTTGTCGAAACTATAGTAACAAGTGTTATTAAAAAAGTGATAAAAACAAAGTTATTCGTTTTATTTTATTTTGAATCATAAAATGTATCACGAAGTAAAAGCCTCTACAATTACTTATTTATATATTTATTTATTAAATTTAAATTTTCTAATAACTGCATCATGCCGCCATGTAAATATTAGCTACGTTAAAAGCATGATGCAATACTATATTGACCTATTTAAAAAAAATGTAGTCTCATCTGAATTTAGCCAGTATTCCGAGAGATTAAAAATGAATCCACAACACATAGGCCAAATCCAACAACCAGATCAAGATGCAGTATCGCTATAGATGATATCCAAAGGCAAAATATGCATAAGAAAAATATCAGAGCAAGCATTTGTACTGTGAAGAACCATTGGATGAAAGAAAAATACCTGGAAATAGAATACCTATATTTTAGGCACGATATGTTCAACATGCACAAAAAAACTAGAAGAAGTTACCAGCCTATATAGAAAGAAAGTGCACTTCGTAACGAATGACAATTCAGGTGCACCGATAATAGACGAGCATGTTCTCATAAAAACTTGAGAGAACTACATAACAGATCTGTTCCAGGACGATAGTAGAGAGGAAAAGGCCCAATATTAAAACTACAAAGAAGGACCGGAAATACTCCAACCCGAAGAAATATATACAGTAAAACAGCCAAAAATAGAAAATTTCTCGGGTAGATTATATACCAGTAGAAGTATCGATACTGCTAAATGAGAACAACATTCAAACATTTGTAAAACTTTTTATCAGTATATATGAAACCGGTACAATTCGACAGTGTTTGCCATGTGAAGCTCATAGAAATTCTACAGAAAATCAGTATAGACATAAGATACATTCAAATCATTTAAAAACATACATTAACATCAAACAGCCTGGGTCAAGAGAGATTACAAAAATAACTGGCGAATTGAATATCCAGCGAGATACAAGGATGCATATTATCTCCTGTGCTATTTAATATTTATTGGACGCATAACTAATAAGCATTGGGGTATTTTTATACCCCAATGCTTACTTTTGTAAATAGCGTATTAATAAATAAAATCAGATATGCTGATGACACCGCAATTATAGCAGGCAGCATACATGAACTTTTACAACTACTGGATTGTATAAATGAAGAGGGACAAGTAGTGGGATTAAACATAAACGTAAGCAAAACAAAGTTCATGATCTTTAGCTTACATGCCTGCCCAAATGCAAAATTACATCTAAAGAAACATAACATTAAACGGGTTATTTGTTTCAAGTATTTAGGCATCTACATTACAGACCAACTAAATCCGGATTAGAAGAAATTAAACGAAGTATAGAACTGGCACAAACTACATTTACTATGATTAATATTTTTTCCTGTAACCACTCTCTAAACCTAAAACTCAGATATAGAATGATCAAATCTTATATCTAGTTAATTGTATTATACATCACAAAAATTTAGACCCTTTATATATGGTATTTGAACCTTTTAGAAGCTTTTGAAATGCAGATTCATCGACGAATATTACGCATATCATAGGTTGATTTTGTAACTAATGCCAAAGTCATGACGATTGTGAGTTTATAATGAACATTCAATTTAGAATAATCTCATATCTTGGACGCATCTTTTTTCGCGTTCTACAACTAATTATGAAAAACATGATCACAGGCATCCTGGCTGAAGAATATCAGAGAGGTTTTCTTAGAACAGAGCAACTATCCCGACTGGTGGAAGATAGAAGTAGATTCGCTAAAATTATTGCCAACGATAGGTGGACAGAACAGACTACCTAGAAGAAGAAGGCGAAGAAGAATTAAGTTTATTAATGCGAGGTAAGGCAAGATTATACCAGATCAGAGATAAATACCTTGTCAAATATTTTGACTCTTCTTAAGATGGCATTATCCTATCTACTAACGTATTTACCTCACAAAGTTTGGTTCAAAGAGTTTAATAGATAAATAATAATAATAATAATAATAAAGAGCGTTATTCATCTAAGAACACATAATACATTACATTATAACTACAAAAACACTAACGAGATACTCTTAGATAAATTGGAATATTTAATATTTAAGCCAAATAATTTGTTTTCATGAAAGTAATCAAACTAATTTCATTGGTTTTTTTTTACCCAAGGTTCCATTTTCACTAAAAATTTAATAATATTTTGCAAAGTATGTACTTACTATAAATTTTGTATTTGTAGAGTTTTATAGAAAAAAATAGTACACACCTTTAATAAAAATATCAGTATTTAATAATTAATATGTGATTATGAATTTTAATATTAGATGGACAAAAAATATTTAAAATGATCTTATTCACAGTTAGTTTATGTGAAGATGAGGTTTTCTAAAAGAAGAAATGTCAAAACTAACAATAGAAGAAATATGTTTACTTCACTATATGCCATGAAAAGTGAATAAAAGAAACGATACTTCTAATTGAAGAAAATCGCGCTCAATCATCGATATAACATAAACGCGTTTCTTTAATCTCGATATGAAGCCGATCCTTTTTTGCTACGAATTGTAACTGAAAATGAGAATTGGTTGCTTTATAATGATGCTGTAAAAAAAACTTCGGCTTTCTTGCAGAGAGGTTCTTGTTTGTGTATAGTGGAACGTTTTTGAATTCGTTTACTGTGAATAGTTTAAATATTGTCAGACCTTTACAGTGACACTGTATAATATGAGCTTATAAAAGATTTAATTGTAAATAACAAATAAGGATCACTTAAATTTGATGATTACTTTTCAATGACCCTGATATATAAATTATAAAAAATAAAATAAAGTAAAATATACCAATATTTATAAATTTTAACATAGATTAGAGAATTTTTTAGAAATAATTTCTTTTAGGCACATCTTTGCGATTTATTGACACATGAGTAAGTTAGAAAAGGTTTCTAACTTGCCTAGAAAATGGTATTACTTTTTCGGGCATTTCATTTTCTTAGTAGTAATGCAATTAATGTAGCAATTTGGAATTTCTCTGGCCCTGATACATTTTTTTCTTTGTATGAATTTTCTAATAAGAATAGTCACATATTACTAACATCATCAAGATGTAGATTTACTGATAAGTGAGAGTCTATGAAATAAATATGTAATGTTGCAAGTCATAGCTTTAGAAGATTGTAGAAAGTCAGCCACACAATATTTTTTTTTGGAAATCAGATAAACTGAATTTAAATTAAATAAATTATTTAATAGCCAAAGTTCTTTTAAAAATTATTTCTCTTGGTTTTACATCTCTGGCATTATAGATGATTTAGATTTCTAGTTAAGGTTAAGGTTAAGGAAAAAGTTGTCATAGTGTGCTTCTAGTGGATTTAATAGTTCTTTGAAATATATTTTCGTAATGGTCATATTTGATAATTAATAAACATATTTTCTTTATGTTTTGCATTGTTTCTATTTTATGTATGTATTAATTCATTAAAACGATTATGAATACATTTTATACTTTATTCTTTTTAAGAAAACTACAACATATTTTAATTGAAAAAAAAACTGTTTTCTTAGTTGATTCATTGGTCCTTTAGTTAGTGAATATTTTAATGACTGAATTTGGAGTCCTGTAAAACTTTCTTTTGTTTGAATTTAGCAGAGGTTTAAAAATCATCAAATTCTAAATTGCTGAATGTTGGTCCTATAAAAGACTATTACATATTTCAATTTTGGATCACTGACTTTAGATAGCTTTTATATCTACTTTATGGGTTTTAAGAAAGTTGCGTCGTATATTTTTTAAAAGATTTGCAAACTTAACTAATCAATTACAGACCTAACAGTCCTTGCAATATATTTTTATAATGTGTAATGTGTGGCCCTATAAAAATTTATTCTTTTAGTTTTGCATCACTAACATTAGATTATTTATATGTTAAGTAAAAAAATAGGAAAGTTTATAATAAGTTTATAATTAAGTAAGAAAACATTGAGGTTTCGAGCGTTCCAACAGTTTCGACAACCCTTGAAAATATATTTTTTTTAATGACTGAATATCATTTTTTATCTACATTCTACTTTATTTTTCTTAAGTAAATTGCAAAAGTAATCTGCCAGATTAATTCATTGATATGGTCTCCGAAAATTAGACCTAAATAAACAAGAAATAGCAAAAATATTACCTACCTCAATGGCGACAGTCGCCTGATGGCTGTTATTACCAGCTGCAAAGTATAATGGGTCGAGTGGAAGAACTCTAGAAGTCGTAAACTTCGCCTTCACTGAACTTAACTAATAATCCGTCAAAATATAATTTCTGTAATAAAATTATTTGTATTCCTATTAAAAATTTCTTCTTCCAGTTTTGCATAATTCACTTTTAGTACAAAAGCATATCAGAAAATATAGTAACAGCTTTGAAATTTTTTTATTACTCGATGAATATATTACGAGGGGCGTTTGAAATGTCCGTGCAAAAATGAAAACTACTAACATGTTTGGGGTAAACTTTTTTTATTTTTCAACATAGTCTCCTTTTCGGCTTATACACTTCGTCCAAAGATGTTCTAGTTTGTTGATCCCTTCCGAATAATAGGATTTGTCCATGTCTGCAAATTATCCAAAATAGTGTCTGCAATTCGCATTGTTTTGATTGTTGTTTGGTCTCAGGAGTATAGTAATGTATCCATGTTTCATCCACAGTGACGAAACGATGCTTAAAGTCCTCCGGATTCTTATGGAACAGCTGCAAACCATCCTTGCAACACTTCACACGATTCCGTTTTTGGACAAGCGTGAGCAATCGCGGCACCCATCTTGCGGATAGCTTTCTCATGTCCAAATGTTTATGCAAAATATGCCTACAGCACTAGCAATTTCACGCACCTTAACGTTTCTGTCATCCATCACCATATCATGGATTTGATCAATGACTTCTGGAGTTGTAACCTCCACAGGCCATCCTGAACGTTCAGCATCACTTGTGCCCATATGGCCAATCCGATAATTTTGAAACCACTGTTCCAATCGAAAGTGCAGAGCCACCACAATGTTTCGTGAGGCGTTTTGCCTTTCATAAAATAATGTTTAATCACCACACGAAATTCTTTTTCGTCCATTTCTTGAAAAGCGCTCGACTTCCTTGATTCACACGAATGCCAAACACAAAGAAATAGACCAATATGGCTGAAACTTGGTGTACGTTCATTCAAGAGATGCTACTAACTAAACATGACCTCGATATGCACCGGTGGTGCCATCTCTCGGACTTTGCATGGACTTTTCAAAACACCCTCGTATATTAGTACTTTTCAGAACAGGGATAGAAGATTTACAATGATAATATTTTAACATAAAAAAGCATTCAGGATGAGAAACCAAGAAATAAAGCAATCATCTTAAAGATACGCTATTAACATTTTTCACATTGGTTCTAACCTAAATATAGATTAAAATTGCTATGTCTGTTTATATCAACCACAGTTTAAAAGAATTATAAACTTATATAATGTTGTTTTTGTTTTTCCAATATGATACTGCACACGTTTTTTCTTAAATACAACTTGAAAAAAAAATGTTACATACAAAGTAAATGTTCCAATGAATTCTAAAACATAATGTTTAAGGTAACTGTAGAAAACTGTCAGTGAATAATAAAATCTGAATAACTAAATTTAGAAATTAAAACTATTGATGAGGAAAATGTTTTTCTCTTTCTTACTTCACCACTGTCTTTATTTAAGAACAATCAGCTAAAAGTTAAAACAGCTACTCCGATGCAGTAATGCTCAGAGAAATTGATGTTTCTCACCAATAGTTGCAATTTTCAGAAATACTGCACCGGTAGATTAATATAACTAAAATAGTATAGAAGTTTAAAGTTTCCTTGCGAAATAATATTTTTTATCGAACAAAATAAGAATTACTATTTTTATATTATTAAATTTTAATAATTAGAAAAATCACGACATTTCGTAAATCTCCAACAAATGAGTCTTATTACGGCTACAAAAGAAATGACTTATTGAAACAACTACTTCTCTGGCTAATACCTCGACAGACATTGAATTATACAAAAGTAATTTGCTTGTTTCAAATAGCAAGATCAACAAAGCAACACTAGTTTGAACGTATTTATTTCTGTAAAAAAAATAAGTGATTTGTTTTGTAATCTTAATAAGACTTATTAAATATAGATTTACAAAATGGTTTCGTGTTTTTTATAATTAGTAGTTAATTTTCTACAACGTAAAGGACTTTAACACATTTTTATTATTATATTTTATATGTAAACTCGGTAAGTAGGTTTGTCAGTACGCTTCGTGGCATCAATTCTAGCAAGTAGTTGATAATTTCTTGAGGTATGCTATCCCTCTAACCTGTAATTCATAAAAAACTTGTAGAGGATGTTGTAAGTTCCTCAGCCTTCTCCTTATAATATCACATGTATGCTTAATAGACTAGAGATCAAGAGATCTGGGTAGCTATGGCAAGATATTGACATTATTCTTTGCAAATTTGTCCATAGAAACTCTTGCGGTATAGAGATGGGCATGATCTTACTGTAAAAGTCTTTTAACCGCTGAAGAAACAGCAGAATATAGGTGCTACAATCTCATTCACATAATGCTGGGCATTCATATTGGCTTGGATCAATACCAAACGAGACCTATTTCTAGTTATAGCACCTCATATAATAATCCCAACAGTTGACGATTTATCACTCAATACCACATTGCTATCCTAAGTTCTAGTGCAGTAGCAACCTATCGTACAATACACATTGCTGCCAATGCTGAGCCGTAGTTAGATGTGGCTGATAGGATTGCAAACCCAAAAGTTCTGATTCAGTGGGAAACCATTTAAAGTGTTACAGGATGACCTGGTTAGCTAATTCTAGAAAGGCGGTCTTGAAACTTATTTGGCCCTCTTAAGACCACACCTTATACCAAGGACGATCTTTGTTTTTCTTCACATATTTAAATAATATAATTAATTGATTAATAATTGAGCGTTTACTTCATGATACATGTTAAATATATAAATAAAACATTTTATTTGTTAATATTACACTATATTTTTCGAGTTTCGATCAAGTACTGACCATTTCCTTGATCGAAACTCGAGTCACTTGCAAAAATCTAGTGTTATATCAACAAAGAAAGTATAATATAATTTACATTTATTGTAAAACATAAGTGCAGAAAAGCTCATAGAGATTGGATTTATCTCATTATTAATTTTCATATAATATAATTGTTTAAAATAATACAAACACATTTTCATCCAAAAGCTTTCTAGTGTATGGAAAATCGGATGTGTGTAAGCAAATACTCTTATATAATTTCATGTTCTATACATGTATTAGTGGCAAGTAGTCTTTTATTGATAAAGAAAAATGCAATATTTTATTTTTAACGTATTGTTTTTTTTTTAAAATTTTATTATTTCAAATGTCTACTACAATATTAATTCACAATCTGTATAAATTCCAATTTTTATCCGTTACATAATTTTCAACAAAGCAATAATTGTTTTTTTCCAGTAAAAAATTCTCTGCTCAATTTAAGTAAGATTGCTTTTTTTACAAGTGCCCAAATTCGTGAGGGTCACGGATTATTGATTGCAACAGCGGACTGTTACCAGTTATCGCATGCAGTACCAATTTCTAAATATTTTAGAAGCCGCTAATATAAGCCTATCGAGTAGAAAGTAAGCATAACAAAGTGCGTTTCTTAATTGTTATTATTTAATTGAAATAGGTATTATCTTTATGTTTTTCTCATTGACGCCATAGAATCATATTTAAAAAAAATAATAATTTCAATAACTTTATAAATGTTATACTATAAAACATAGTAAAGTTAATTGTACCACAAAAATGATATATACAGATTTCAAAGTTCAATTATATGTTAAATTTTTATATATAAAATTTTTGTTTTATTAAGTTATAAACTATAATTAAGTTATAATAAAGAAGCATTATAGATATATTGTTAAACATACATATTTATATATAATCTACTTCTAGTTGTTTTTTGCATACAATAAGTAATAACCTTTATTACTTTTTACCGTTATTTATACAATCAAATTATCAACTAATTAATTATATATACACGTTGTCCCCTGAAATTTTGAATATGGGTAATGTAATGTGTGTATTGTATCTCGATTATTATTATTGGTTGCTATGGTTCTTGCTGCAATATGCATGTCAATTTGACTTACATAGTTTCAAAATGTTAACAGGAATTTTATGATAATCTGGGATATTGTTTGGCTCAATAAAGAGATGTTTTCGAACATTGAATAAGATGAACATTGTAGTTATTTGTTATACGTTACGTCAGATTGTGTAAATATGTTTCATTTTAATTCCCTATTTTATTACAAATTAGAAATTACTGATTATTTCCCGTTGGTCAGTCAATTAAAATACGTCACGAGCGTGGTAACTAAGTAACAAGTAACGAATTTAAATGCCCGTATTCAAAATTTCAGGGGACAACGTGTATATATATATATATACAGGGTCCTGCAACAGTGCGTCGGGCTTTCCTAGCGCCTTTCTCGTAAGAGATAGAAAAAAATGTTTCGTATAAAAATTTATTGAATTAAAAAACTCTATGCCGTAAAATTATTTTAAAATATACAGGGTGTCCCAATTTTGCGTTATAACAAAAGCAAACATTTTTTTAAATGGAACACCCTGTATATTTTTTCATTTTATAATTTGGATAGTATTTTATAACTTAAACCTTTTTTTGGTTTTTAATTTCGATATGGCATTTCCGAGTTATTGACGTTTTTCTGAAAAAAATGTAAAAAGCGGAGGTTCACAAAAAAAAATATTCTGATGTTGTATTTAAAATTTAAGAAATTTCCTTTTTCCCATGGTTGGTCATAAGTACTGTTTATGTACCAGTGTTAAAAATTTTCACTTTTGAGGAACCCTGCCTTTGTATCAGACACGCCATTTTCTAAAATTTCAAATTGTCGTAACTCTTTTTTTTAAATGGAATCATATATTTTTTTAAATTTTATATTATTCTACATCTAATTTTCTACAAAAAATGTTAAGCATACCCTATACCTAAAAGTGATAATTTTCAAGATATAAAAGAATTTATATTTCAAACGGTCCTTGAATGCGAATTTGTTTTTTCCCAACCAGTGGATTGGTAGGAATGGACCCACCAAATGACCTGCTAGATCTAAGGATCTAACAAAACCTGAAATTGTTTATAAGGAATCACCAATAGCACTGAATATCATATGCTTGATATCGATTTTTCTTCAGAATGCTTTGTACTGACCTCTCGCTTATGCCAGTTCCTTCACCAATGTCTTTTTGGTTCCTCGTTGATGATAGGCTTTCTTCTTTTGTTTTTTGTAATTCACACCTCCCATTTACATGTCAAACTAATTGTTTAATTGACAGATGCATTTTTTTCAGTCATGGCTATCTCTTCAAAAACAAATTCGTATTCAAGGACCGTTTGAAATATAAATTTTTTTATATCTTGAAAACTATCACTTTTAGGTATAGGGTATGCTTAATATTTTTTGTAGGAAATTAGATGCAGAATAATATGAAATTTAAAAAAATATATGATTCCATTTAAAAAAAAAGAGTTACGACAATTTGAAATTTTAGAAAATGGCGTGTCTGATACAAAGGCAGGGTTCCTCAAAAGTGAAAATTTTTAACACTGGTACATAAACAGTACTTATGACCAACCATAGGAAAAAGAAAATTTCTTAAATTTTTAAATACAACATCAGAATATTTTTTTTTGTGAACCTCCC
>CAXAKX010000078.1:0-46758 GCA_963969525.1 Ontholestes murinus | reverse complement strand
CATCAACATACCGTAGCCATAAGGATGGAGTATAAAGGGCAGAATCTAGTGCAATGTTTTCGAAATCCTCCATAAACAGATTGGCGATCACAGGTGAGAGTGGGGATCCCATTGGTGCTCCTTCAATTTGTTTATAGCGGTTTCCGTTAAACATGAAATAGGTATTTGTGAGGCAGTGTTTGATGAGTTCTATCGTTGAGGTAGGTTGTTTATATTTGGATTTTAAAAGTTCAATTGTTTCGTTGATGGGAACTTGGGTGAAGAGAGATTTAACGTCAAAACTGACTAGTATGTCCGTCTTAGAAAGTTTTACTGTTTGATGAGGTCCAGGAAGTGTGAAGAGTTTTTGACATAGGATTTGGCTTGTTCGGCTGTCGGTTGTAATTGTCGGGCTAAGAATTTAGCTAATTATTGTGTGGGTGAGTCAAAAGAACTGACGATGGGTCGGAGTGGTCTGTCGGGTTTGTGTATTTTTGGTAGGCCACCAACGTAATCCCGGTGGTTAATCCGACCGGCCCTATTACAAGAAGCCGCACACGCGCCGCCAAACGTCAACCGCCAACACCGCAGGTATAAATAGCGCAGTTCCACTTAGCACGATCGCAGTTCCCCATCGAACACCGCCTGAAGAAGACCAATGCGACTTGGTCGAAACGTTGCAAATCGGTTCTTTTCAGAACCATCAAAACTTGCAAATTCGAAGATTAAAGCCGAACATTGATAATCTACAAAAATAATCTTGGCGAAACTATCCGCACCATATATATATATATATATATATATATATATATATATATATTTACGATGTTCCCTATTCTAAACAGCTCTCGACTTACATCATATAATACTAAATACAATAATAAATGCTCGCACAAAATACAACGAAACACAGACAAAAATTAAAGAGAGCCATTAGCGAATATCAAAATTAAATATCCAATAATCTTTACCAAGCAACTCAAGAATTATATTATAAATGTAATGTACACGTTTTAATATATCTATTTTATATAACCTTTACCATATATTAATTTGTAATGTTAAAGAAAACAAAATTATAATCTAATAACACAATAATAATCTTTTTATTTATAAATAATATAATCTATACGAATGCTTTTCATCATATGAATTGACTGATAACATGATACCAAAGTCGCCTACCTGGGCTTACTCACACTTGCTTTTCACCGTGGAGATAATCATATTTGTTTGATGTATTAGATACAGTGCGCTGACAAATACTGAATTCGCTTGTCCTTCCTTGAAGTATTCTTTTAGTGTGTTGCTAAACCGTTTTGAATAATTGACGAATTCCCCTTTTCTCTGATCTAACTCCTGTTTACCCGGTCGGTCCTGGGATGTAACCGTTCACTTCATTGACTGCATCGAGTAATTTTTTAATGGCACTGGCTATTTCTTTAATGATATCCAAAAACGTTTCCCTATAGGTGATTTCGTCGGGAATCCTGCTCAGGATCTTATTCAGGGTCGTCGACTTTCTGTTAAACTCCTGGAACGCGTCCTCTGATCGGTTTAGTCTGTATTCCACAACATCAGCATCAGACAGAGCACCCTGTAATCTCACTATGCTCTCGTTCATATTAACATTAATCTCCTCTCTGCGCAATATCCCAATGACCAAATCGTAAGTCGGGTAAGCACTTTCGACCTTGAACAGTGCAGCCCGTAAGGTCTGTGAGGTGGTTACATCTCGCCTCTCGAGTTGTAATAAAATTGGGCGTATTAACACAGGAAGAATTAAAGTTGTTACTGGCGTCTCATTACCCATTGTCATATTTCTTAGTGGATTGTACACCGATTACTACAAATAAACTACTGGATTATTCACTAAACTAAACCAATATTTGATAAGATTGTGGGTTTATTTGTTGCGAGGATTGTCAACAAATGTCAACAATATTGACATTAATCAAATATTTACACAAATTTTACAAGTTTTAAGCAGAATACCGAAAACTAAAGTAAAGTAAATATCTACAGTTGTAGAAAGAATTCATAGAATGTATAATTTTAGTAAAACATTAACGAATATTCAAGTGGAAGAAACCCCATTAAAGTTTGACTGGAAGAACATTCTGAAGAATGAAGTCCGTCTGTGATTCTTCAAAATTAAGTGAATTTTTTACGTATATGTCTATTGATAATTTTTTTACAGGTAATCCAAAGCATCATAATAAATTAATAAATAAATAAATAATGAGTGCAACTTCAGATAATAGAATTGCAAACTCGGAAAGAGGTTTATTATCTTCAAACTGCTCTAAAAGATGACGCCACTCTCATTCTGAAGTGCTTAAAGTGCTCTGATAGTAGATATGTCTTTGCATGGACACATTTGAAAGAAAGTTATCAAAATGATTGCTTTATTGTCACACAGCACACTCATTCATTTGCCACAAAAGAATCAGGATAGTTTTTACGCCACCTCATCGATGCAGTTGTGATACCTTGCGTTTCTTTGCATAAACTTGGCCGTCCAATCGAACATTGTGGTGACTTGGTAGTGGAATTGATCGCAGAACTTTACAGACAGAAGGACAGAGAAGGATGAACTAGCGATGAAGTACCAACTTGAAATTACTAAGTTCTTATTTTGAAAGCGCAAATTACTAGAAGAAAAAGAAATCAAATAAGTAATTCGGACATCTAATCGACAAATGCGTAAAGTTCATCAACGTCAATGCTGAAGAATTACACACTCTCTTTAAGGACTTATTTGGCAAAAATTACCCGGTTACAGATTAATAAGTAGTCGAAAATGTAATGAAACACATCGTACGTTACTCTATTTCAACTAATAAAACAAACAAATGTCAGCCTCGGTTCCCAGTACACCAGCAAATTCGGCTGTCGTCAATTTTGCTTAAACCACGTCAAAGTATTGTTTTCTACTTATAAGGTAGGAGATAAGGACTAGCAGGGAAAATATCAATCTCAGCTAATGTGATATCATAGTTGTGTGTGAACACGTAAATTAGTGAAGTAATTTCTATACAAATTAGTTCTTGTTACTTTGATTTTAACATAAACATAAGTTCTTGTCATCAAGGGTCCAACAGATCTAAATCCTGCACGTTAATTGGATTTTGACGGATCCTGAAAACCGTACGGTAGTGTTCAATGCTTTAGGAAACACCCACTACAGAGGCATCTTGCATGAAGGAGAGATTATACTTAAAACTGTTGGATTGTTTACAGAGAGAGACCACTAATTTCGAACTTTCAACAAGACAACATTGTAATAGAATTGGTAGGTATTCACGAAACAATTTCTAGATTTTGGGAACTAGAAAGTTATAAAAAATCACTTCCGGCCCATTGATATAAGGTATGAAAATTTCTTCGAAGAAACAACCTCAGAAGGCATTAGCCAGCGATTCCAGGCGGCACTCCCTTTTAAGGACAATACATTACAGTTAAGAAAATCACATCAGTCAGCAAATCAGCGTTTTTTCTCCTTAGAACGAAGGCTAGTGAAGCAATCTGAGGTGTACGCCGCGTAACACATATTCATAAATGAATAGATCACATTAGGAAACATACATAAAATGATGGCATACATGACGGCTACTATACCTCATCATTTCGTTCTTAAAAAGAGTAGTCTCATAACAAATTTAAGACTTATTAAAACACTGGCACGGCGTGAGGTTTCAAAAATTATTTTATTGTACTACGAAAATTTCGCCATACTATGGCATCATCGGGTAGATGTATGTAAAATAAATAATATTTAAAACCTCACGCTGTACCAGTGTTTTATTAAGTCATTATAATAGAGTTTTAACAAGTAACGGCCTCTTCTATTCAATATTATAAATTCAAGAGTTGTTTCCAAAATGAGATGTTGAAATTATGTGATTAAAGCAAAAGTTCGTGAGATCTGAAGACAGAACGTACCAACGAATCTGATAGAGAAACATCCGTGAAGAAGCGTTGATATCTTACGATATTGCTTAACATAATAACGTGATACATGTTGTTGTTAGATGTAGCTTGCTCAAGGGTCAATGTTCCTCATGCTCAGTCCACTCAACTCAGGGTTAACTGAAATAAGTAATAGCAGAACAACGTCGCCATCGTCGCTTTCCTCTCTCGAGTTCATTATTAGTATAGGATCTATAAATATCCAAATAATGAGACGAATGTGCGACTAGAAATTTGTTTGATGTACACAAGAAGAAGGGAAAAATAAGGAATAATCAAAACGCCGGTGACTTAGCCTGGTCTCGTCTGTTGCGAAGATCGCTGTGGAACTTATAATCTCATATCACTATTTATTATGTACTTATATACATCATTGGTTCGGCTTGACCGCTGGCCAGTTACCGGCTACCGGAGTGTTAAAAATCAGTTGCAAGAAACGCTTGTTCGCGGTCGGCGTGAATAACACTTTTTTTTTCAGTTGTGAGGCCACTTTTTTATGCCACTAGTAGACTTGAGTTTTTGAAAGCGTATTATGCAGTCTGTCGACAAAAAATTTCGGAAGGTTTTACGTCTTATCGTGCCAAAAATGATAATGCGTTGCTGTAGGTATCTCGTGCTTAAACAAGGTGCTACTGATAACAATAAGCATTAGTGATCCAAATCGGTATCCTTCCCTTCTTGACAATCTCCTCTAACACATTTAGCAACATCGCGTATAACACTTCATTTAGCGATAGATAAATAAAAAATTTCGGTTTTGTATTTGATCCACCCTAATTCATTGTTACCACTCAAGATTTTCGACGAGAGAGCAGATTTCTCACAGCAAAATAATCAAGAGTAGGATTCCTAACTGCATTTAGTCGTTTCATATTAAGGAGGGACCATATGATTAAAATCATTAGCGATAATGGCATCGTTTCCGTTGGTGCGAGAAATCATTTAAAAACTTTGGCTTATTTCTTCGTGACTCCGTTACTCAAAAACTGATTAATAATATAATAACTCAACGAAGGATTAAATACACCGTTATACCACCACGAGCACCTAATTCTTGGAGTCCTCTGGTAAGTCGTTGTAAAAAGCATGAAGGGTCATCTTCACAGAGTAGGAGGCAAAGCACTCTTGACTAATTAAGAGTTGATCACAGATTGAAGCAGTTCTCAACTCGGGATAATTATGCCCAAACAGTAATATGGTCTTTAAACGTTTCTCTAAAATTAAACATTAAATTTTCAAATAAATATGAAATGCAGAATCTATAAGTAAAACAACACTAAATAGATTTAAGATAACTTTATCTTAATCATGAAATCTATTTTTTACACATAATATCCTGTAAGCATGTAATTCTTTTCACATATACTGGGATTCTTTTTTTTTAATGAAAGTCAGGAACAGACACGTATTAGAATACATACATCTCCAGAAAGCCATGCTATTTAAGAAATCTGAAGTAAACATTCCCGTTATTAATCTTGAATAAATATCAGATAACAACAGTAAATAATATAAATTTTGTGATGTTAATTTAGGTAATAATAAATTAGCTACTGAAGGTGGGTTTGAGACATGCAACTATAATTTAACATAAAACTTTTAATATCATATGTGAACTCGACGTCTATTTAAATATTTGCCAATTTCATACTTATAGTTAATAAGTTATATAATGGTAATTACTTATTTAAAATAATTAATCTTTCAACAAGAACGAATGCGATTTTAAAATACAATAATGTAGAAAAAAATATAGAACCAATTTAATCGTAACATTATGAAAACATATTTAATTCAAATTGAATGAAATATTAAAATAAAAATTTCAAGTTTATCTTTTAGCTATCTATAAATAGGCATTCGGCTTATGTGCACTTAAGCGTTATAGTTCTAGTGCACGATTATGCGTGCCGTTGCCGCCTAATTAAGCTTTGCTCCTAATTAAGATGTGTCGTGATAAGAATTAATTATTAAAAGCGGTCCGTTTTCCCTCCTTCTATCCATTTCTCCGAGCAGATTGCTAATTACCCAAACGGCTTTATATTATGTGGTGATGGGGCGACAATGCCTAAATCAAAACTTAGATGGTGCGCCCGCCTACAGCTGGCTTACGTGGCTAAATTGAAAATTCACCCCAAATTCAGATATAGATATATACATTCAGAAATAATCCTTACTCCAGAAATTTACCGAAGATATTAAGGAATGGAAATGAGCTGTCTCTAATACAAGCATACACTTACGAAAATTTAATGCGCCTCTCGTTTAAATGTATTTATTATTCAGTTTAACTAAACAATACATAAATATTCAGTGGCATAAAGGTAGAACAAAGGGCCTAATATATTTAGAGGGGTACTGTTTATGTAACTTTATTTAACTCACTTTACGCGTAAAGCATTGATATAAACCGGTAGTTCATAGAGATCTCATTGTTCTTATGTTCAATTCACTTGACTGTATTCTTATTCAATTAGCTGAGTAGAATGATTAAATAATACGTTTAGCTCTAAGGTCGAAATATTTAAACCTAGTTTTATACAATAAATTATACAATAAAAATTAAAATATATGAAGAAGAATATAGAAACTGACAGCTTCTAAAAATATTTTATACCTAAATAATTATAGTAGAATTAAATATGTGATTTCAATATTTTTTTTCTCCGTTATATTTTTAGATTTAAATATAATAAAATAATACAGTATTATCATATTAATGAAATCTCACTGAAAATCACTAATAAGATATTCATTATAAGTAAATAACTATTATTAATATTTATTAAAAGAGAAATTATTATTCCTTCTACATGTATTAAACGAGCATACTTGTTTCAAATAAGCTTTATTATGTACAAAGGGCTTTCGTTTTATGATCCATTATTCCTGCTAGAAAATAATACCCTGAATACCCTGGATTGAGTATTAAATTAGTTGCATTCATGCTGCTTTTCGTCTATTTTATTTTATTTTCTAATGAACATATATAATTAATAATATTTTGAATAATAAAGAAGGAGTCACGATGACTGTGGTTTACCATTTTATTTAAAAATTACACGTCACTATAGTTTCGACCAACAGCTAGTCATTATTAAATAAAGTATTTTAAAATTACGGAGTCTAACCTACTTATACAAAACAACACTTTATGTTTGATAATAAACTGTTAATTTTCTGAAAGGTATTAACGATTTGAATATACTCTAATTTTTTTTTTCGGAATTTTGAACACAAAGGTTGAAAGGACCGTTGAGCAATTTGAAGGGTGGGAGCGTGGGTAACAAGGGCAGTGAACATTTATAGAGGAGCGCACGAGACTTTTGATCTTCAATATGTTTAGTTTGTATATTAAACGCAAGAAGGGAAAGTGGAAGCAGGGTTAATTTCTTAGCAAGGAAGCCAAAGTGATAATCTGAAACGGATTTAATGTAAAGAGGTGTATGTCATCTTCAGAGATGAATTTTCACAAGAGTGTAATATTGTAAAATACTCTGTCTTGAATACTGAATCGTTAGTTTAGGGTGGTAAACGTACCTGTCATTAACCAATTTCAAAAAGTTTCCGGCATTGCCATTATATTTGTGTTTGTTTAAATATGGTCTTTAAATGTGCAGCAAGAGTTTCTGCAATTATAAAATCGTTTGTTAATTTAGAGCCCTCAGTTGGGCCTTAATATTGTTTATATAATCGGAGTTTTTGTAGTTTTATAACTTTATAATTTCCGCCCAATACGTCTTTCATTGTTTTTTAAACGTTTATGCTCATTTGTATTTTTTAAATTCTAGAATTAGTTTTTGTTTAAGTGAACTGTAGAATTTAATGTCTGTGTAGAGTTGTCTCTTGTGTTTCAAAAGACGAACTCTATATAACTGCCCTTTTTATTTTGGGGGTATGCATTGTAATGGCTTAAGATAGTTTATGGTTAAAATTTAAAATAATGGTTGGACTTGTGTATTGTATGTTTTGAAAAGATGACATTTTGTCCTTGGCTACTTTCTCAATATTACAATTCTGGTAAAGGAAAATATATTGGGGTGAAAGAGTTGCAGGGAGTGATTTCACTTAGAACAAAAGTAAAGATCTGATGATAACTTTATAGTCTCCCATAATTTTTATATGAGGCATTTAAAATAATTGTATCGTCAATAGAGAAATTAGGACGAGTATAAACAAGGAGTATATGAAGAATTTCATTATTTATAGGAAGTATAAAGTAGAGGCATCCATTTAAAAGATTATTGATGCGGAAATGATTGACTTTACCTAAAGGGGTTTAAGGAGGAAATGATATTGATTTTCCTCGTTGATTTGCATTGCTAATTGAAAAATGAATTTGCAAACGCTTTTTGTCTTTTAATCTTTGTTTCAATGAAGAGGTTTATATAGACAGTGTTATTTGATAAATAATGGAATAGGAGACAGGATTTGTTATAAAGCGAATTGATGTTTAAGTATAGAAACCGTATGTTAGCCATCTTTGACCAGAACATTTGCGGTGCTTACTACTTCTGTTGGATTATTATAATAACGGGATATTTCAGGTCAAACATGGCGATGCATCGATGGTATATGTCCGTAGCTAAAGGCTAATTTCAGAGGCGTACGTGGGTTTTCCAATAAGAAGTTTCATTTTGATATTTAAAAAAAACGAGTATATTTTAAGAGAAATCAATGGATATTTATTTCATTGTAAAGAGACAGATATGCCATTGATGATGGAAAACGATATCAAATGGCATCCACGGTTGCAGCACTATATCCTTTTCATGAAATTTTCCATGACCAATTCGCACACTTGCGGCTGTATGTCCTCGAAAACATCACAAAGTCCTTCTTTAAGGTCTTAAATTGACTGTGGAGCATTGGCATAGACCTTGTCTTTCACGTGGCCCGAAAGAAAAAAGTCTAAAAGTGTTAAGTCACAAGATGTCGGGGACCAATTGTGATCACCCCCAAAATTGCGATTGTTTCGTTGCTTGTGTGGCACGTAGCGCCGTCTTGTTGAAAATAAACGGCGTCCACATTAATATCTTCCAATTCCGGCCATAAAGCTCAATCCATTCACCGTAACAGTTGCACCAGCCTTATTTTCGAATTTCCAAACAGTGACACGTTGAGGATGGAGAGGATTTTCAAAAAACATTCTTGGATTTTCCGAGCCCCAAATACGAAAATTCTGCTTATTCACGTAGACGAAGGGGTGAAAATGAACCTCGTCACTGAAGATGAATTTTCGATGAAAATCCGGATCAATTTTATGCATTTTAAGGACCCAATCAGCAATGATACGATGTTGCTGGTGTTAACTGAACTTTAAATGCCTTCAAACCTAATGTCTAATTCCAAAGATCGCCGAGGAATCGACAAACCTGGGTTTTCGTTAACACTATTGGCTACAGCAGCAATATTCTCAATTATTCTTGAGCAATGCATATGGTTTCGATTCTTCAGTTCATTAGTTTTACTATTGCTAGTCGAGAAGTTGCTTCACGGCGACCCTAAAGTTCTTTAGTTTGGCGAACTGTGACTGCAAAATTTTCACCATTTCTGTAGTGAATTTTAACAATTTCAATGCGTTGTTAAAGCATGTATGGTTGCATTTCTACTAATGGTGTAGTTTTTACTTGTCAAATGTCAAAAGATAACAGCTGCAAAAGTGACAGCTGCCCAAATAGCGGACTTCGTCTAGTTGGCCACCAATAAGGTCTATCAATTTTATGACCTTCGTTGATATTGTGGATTGGTTGTCGATATTTTTACATCCCACAACAGATTATTGTAGTATAAACTGTTTGCTTATCTATAAGTTTTATCTAATTTCTTCTACCTTTCTGGGTTTTTACAATAAACTAGAATAATATTTTATCATTGACGGTGGTCATATTTATTTACTTATTTATATTAAATGATTGGCTAGATTGGATAATAATAGATTGGTGATATAGGTATGGAACGTGCATGGGAATAAAGTGAAGTGAGTGAAGGTGTATGAAGGGGCAGAAGTGTCCGAGAATATTGTGAATGTATGGTTGGAGAATGGGGTAAATGTCCAGGTATGGATGAAAGAGAAGTGAAAGGGGGTTGAGAAGCAGGAGAGGCAAGAATGTATCGGAAGATACTCATACAATCTATGATATAAAATGTGCAAGACAAGATTATCTTGGCGCGAGCTAGATGCAGTTCGGAAGAGGGAGAAAGGAAGGTTTGGATGGGGAAAGTTATGGCAAGTGTGCACTGTGTAAGAATAAGATATATATATATATATAAATTTATTTCGGAGAAGGGTATGGAGGGGTGGATGAGGAGAGGTTGAGAAGAACGAGTAAGGTAATAGAATGGATGAGTGAGGATCGATCTAGTGTAAAGGTTTTGGCCAGACTGGGTTGGTAGAGGGAGATAGAGAGGAAAGTATAATATTTTTTTTATATAGAAGCTTATATTTATATAGACGGTTGTTTTTGTAGGTTAAAGTTTTTATGCCAATAAATGTTTCTTTAATATTAATTATTTATTTGTGCTCCCTGATTCACATTTTTTTCCCAAATTTTTGACCCATGTGCTCAAAATGGTCTTATTGTACCAATCAACCATTATGCATTGGTAAACACAATACACAGTTAAGTATTGTGTTTACGTGTGTGTGATTACAGGTCAGCTTTACCAAGGGGGGAGGAGTTACGAAATGCAAGGGACTATTGTAGGAGTGGTGTATGTAAACAAAAATTACAGGAGAGGAAATAAAAAAGAAGACGGGCGAAGGAAGAAGGTGTGTGGTGGAGGGATACTTTATTGCAAACAAAGAGGAGGAAAAGATAAAGAAAGTCTTAGGGTAAATATGTAAACCTAACAAGTAGCAGGATACAAGAGAGGGTGATAAAAAAGGGATGGGAGATACATAACGGATATGTGAAGAGAGTTAGTGACGGGAGGATAACGTATGTAGGGCAGAACGGTGGATGAGAGTGGATAGGTGAGGAGGAAGGGGTGGAGGATGCGGAGGGCCGACTGAAGGTAGAAATTAAGGACTAGGACAAGGAGAGAGAAGGTAAAAGTGTAGGAAGAGTAGAGGCTGGGAAAAGGCGATAAAGGGGATGAGAGATAAACTGAAGGAGGTTAAGTGGAAAAAAAAGTTGGAACAATAGAAGACTTGGAGGATGCATTGTGAGTTGTCGCAGGAAGACTCTGAATGGGGGAGTAAAGATACGGGGAAAGGTGGATGTGAGGATTGTGATGAATTAATACAGAGGCGAAAGAGGGAATAAGAGAAGAACGGTAGGGTGTGTGAGGAGACAAAAAGCAAGGTGGAAAAGAAGATGCAGGAACTAAAAACCCTATATATGCCCTTTATATAAGGGAGATTACAGATAAAATCGGATTACTATAGAGGATTGACGATCATGATTACCAGATACAAATTAGCGATGATGATTTTAAGGAAAAGGCTGGATGAGGAGGTAGAGGAGAGGTAACTAGGACCAGAAGTTTAGGCAGGTTTTAGGGATGGAAGAGGAACGATGTATCAGAACTTTAAGGGTGAATGTTGGAAAAAATAAGTTAATGAGATTTAAGAAATATAGGAAAAGAGGTAAAAATAAAAGAGCTACAATGGAAGGAAGAGTTAATCGAGAAATTATAAGTGATCAAGTATCTGTGGATTATATTTAAGAATTCTGTAGGTTATGAGGAGCATATTAAGTGGGTATGGAGGAAGCCGAGAAAGGCGTTGGGGAGTAGTAAGAGAAAAATGGAAAAAGTGGATGGATAACTGTGCGAGAGTGGCATGTGACTAATGGGATGCGTGCGTAAAACCGAACCGGGGCGGAGGTATGGAATCTTAGGAGGTATAAAAGGTTGGAGAGAATATTTGTGTTTCCTGAAGCTCATGTTGGGGATGGAAAAAGCGACACATGAATACATATTGTCTCAGGAAATGAATAGGGAGAGCGTGTATAGTAAAACTATGAGGAGAGTGGTCGGGCTAATGTAGCGGAATAGTTGCATGAGAATGCAGGGGAGGTGCAAAAGAGGCAAGGATGTATTAAATAGTGGATACAATGAGGGCTATAGGAAATGGCAGGTAACTGAGAGGAAGCCAAGGTGTCTGAAGGATATCCGCTTCAAAAGAGAGATGGATTACCTTGTCAAGAGCGAGATGAGGGACGGAGGAGGGAGGGAAGAAAACATGGATGGGCGAGGGATACATAGAATGCGTCCTGTATGACGACGGGAAGGATACGTGGAGTCATATGATAGATGAATGCAAGGGAGTAAAGAGTATTGGATAGATGGATGTAGAAGCATGAGAGAGTGAATACGAGAAGATAGGGAAAGGGTAAAGATACTGACTGTGTCGGGAAAGAGGGAGGAAAAGGGATGAAGATGAAGATAGAAGTAGCTGAGTATAGTTTTTAAGTAACTCTTTACATTATTAATATAGGAAAATACCAAATAAAAATTTTGTATTAATAAATAGGCATGATATGATGTATACATACAATATTGAAGAAAGAATATAGATATAATTTTAATACCATTCCGTAGGGCAGAAATTATGTTTGTAGATGATTTTTCAGTCAAACCCATAATAACTCCTACACTGATTCGCAGTACATAAGTTTCGGGTCCATTCATTTAGTGTTTCAAGTTATTAATTGTCTTTCATTATATAATGTAATAAAAAATAATAATATCACAATTCGATTGTCTGGTTTACTTATCAGAAAATAATGAACTGAAGTACAAAATATATTTAAAATCTGACTTGAGCTTCTTAATTAATCTATACGTAACCAAAAATACTAGTTAAATTGCAGAGATGTACTACGTTTGCTATTATTTTATGTTATATTTTCTCAGATTAAATTTTTACTAAATGTAATTGTGAATAGTTGAGGTTGTTAGTTGTTGAAAGTTCATATTCTAATCACTTTGGTAAATTAATATTTGAAAGTTTTATCGTATTTCATTTACGAAAATTTACCAAAGTGTTTAAAATGTAATTGTAATATATTTGATATTATTTTACTTTATTTTCACATTTAGTTCAAATTGAATTCACTTCGAGCTTTTAATATCCTTATATTATTTGATACTAATATATTTATTACATTTTAGCACACTTATTGTCATATTTTACATGTCGTAAATAAATATATATTTTTGTATTACCTTGGATTAAACATAGAGTATATTAGCATCAATTTTTTGTTGAATTTCCTGCAATAATTATTTAATTACATTTTTGTTTACGCTCGCGGATCGTCCTGCACTCTGATTTTTATTTTTAAAAATATACACCTTGAATTTGGTTACTTTAAAGGGGCCGGTTTCAATTCTATTATTTATTTCAATATTTCCTTTCTCCCTTGCTGGTGGAATATTTGTAAATCTTCTTGAAGAAAAATATTTCCATTTATCTGGTAGTCATATGTAGATGCTCTCTTGTAACTAATGTTGTATATGCAGTTTGATATTTTTTGTTTTAGTCTGAGAATATTGGTGTATTTGACCCACGTGTGTTTATGAGCAACATTTTCAAATTGGAATATAAATTAAAATAACTAATAACATAATATATTTTTAAATGCGTGATTGTAGATGCTTTTACTTTATGATACATACTTTTTACGTTAAATAACACAAATTAAACTTTGTTTATATTACACACTCTATTTGGCTGGTCTGATAAGTACTAGTTTAATAATAACCAGCTAAATTGTGTCAAAACTATAGTCACTAAGTTGATAATAAAGTGTGTGATATAAACTTTATGTTATTTAAAGTTATAATTTATTTTTGTTTGCAATTTGGATATATTTATAAATATATAAATTATAGTGGTATATTCAAACACATTTTGAGACATAATATACATTATATTTCACATATACTAAATAACACTGTATCTAACTTACTCAGTATTAAGATTATATGTCATTTATAAAAATAACGATAATTATTATACCCCAAGTACACGCCTCAATTAAAATTAATACAAAATATCAATCATCGTGATTACATATACGAGCTTCTATTATTTATGGTAAGGTTAATTCGCACTCAGCTTCCATCATAAGTAAATTCAGGGAAGAAACGCAATTAATTACGTCAAACCCGAATACAGTTTCACGTCAGCGCATAATTTCTCTTAATAAAAACCATTATAATAATAAATTACTGAGTGCACAAACGTATCAATTTTTATACCTACAAATTAAAATTATGATTACTATACGATATATTAATTTCTCACTTAAAATATAATAAAATATGTGTATGTTAATTAGAAGATTAATTAAAATACTTGGTTTTGTTTCACTATTTTTATATTTCTACGACTAATTTCAACCGTTGGTTGAGATATGTCTCTTTTTTATTCTTTGTAGAACTTTTATGTTACAACAATATATTTCATGAATATTTAACCCAAATTTGATAACTTTCCTTGACACAATATTTTAACTAAGTTTAAACAAATGCACATATTTTTATTGGTTCTAAATTATTACATACATTACTAAAAGAAATAATAAAATACAGTTATGATTTCTAATAAATTAATAGGTAATTGAATAAGTAAGAATAATTATATTGAGTAATCTGATGCAATTGTAGTTGAACCGTTTGATATTAAATTTTAGAGGGCAATAGTCGATACAAACTTGAATCATCAATTCCATTTAAAACGAAAATCTATAAATTGTTATCACACATGGTACACAGGTAATAAAGGCGTTTATCGGTTGTGAATCCGGGAATCAACAAGAGCCATAAATTAGCTGACAACACGCCAATCAACCGAACGGATGAGTTTGATTTTTATTTATTTTTGTTTTATATTTAGTGCCAGAGCAGCGATGGAATTTATACAGCAGCACTACTACTGCCATCATTATTTCATTTAAATATTAATATATTTTTGTTCGTAACCCATCAATTAGTACAACATCCACGCGTCCACTGAAATTGTTTTAAAAGAAAAATTACCCCAAACGGCTGCTTATTATTTATTCAAAGTCTCCTTAATGTGCTGATAGTTTCTGTTGGGCAGAGATGAATAAAACATTAGCCTAATGCGTTACTTTAAAGCCGTAAACGGTTTTATATAGAGAAATCCGTGGCCATCCATAAAGCTGAAATTGTTTTTTAATATGTTTAAGTGGCGAAGTTTTCTCTTTGTGTGTGTAATTTAAACATTGCTATAAACTTATCTACCCACCGCTTATGTTCCTTGTTTTATGTGAACAGTTATTGTTCATCAGGTTAAATATATAAACCGCGGCAATTTATCATCTGACAATTCGCACAAATTTTATCGAGATTTATAGTATTTATACCAAGGGACGGTTATGTGTTGTGTACTATTTTTTGATGTTAAGTCTTGTAGAAACGTGCGGCATTTGCCCTCGAGATATACTTCATATATGAGAGAGAAATTTCATCTCGGATAATATAAGCCAAGAGTCGTAAAATTTTTCTTCATTGTTTATGCTCCAGTTTATCACGCTGAAAAACAACATGTTTGATATTAACGTCATGCACTTATTGCGCTTTAAAAGTGCATCGAATATTCCGCTTGGATGCACAATCTCATCAATAACTTTTCCTGAAACTGTTCAAACTTATATATTTTCCTTTACAGAATATAATAAACATTAAATGCGGAATACCGAACGCATAGAATTTGCATTAAAATTAAACAAGGAGCAAACTTATATGTATGAAATCAGTAATGTACTTATAATTTTTAAGATTTTCAGTTTAGGCACAATGTGCAAAAATTGTCAAACAGAAAAGAACGTATGTATCTATGGTTAAGCATATATTTTTTATCACAAGGTGGTTTATAATTAAGCCAAATGGTTACAAAATGTTTTATCTACCGTTATTTATTTAACAGCTAACCAATAATGTAAATATAAAACTTATATTATATAACAATGTTAATAATACTCATAAACATGCCACCCAACATCATACATAAGATTCATCGCCCAGGAGCAACATTAATTTAAATTATGATAAATATATCTAAATCTGTATACAATAGAAATTTTCAAATTTTTAATTAATAATAAATATATTAAAAAAAGTCTTTTTATTTTAATTAAATTGTTTAAAAGATTATTAGACTCAATAATTAACCCTTTTTAACTGGAACACTATTTAACATTACCATTTTGAATTGGACTTGACTTTTCCAGTTAATTTTCATAAAATACCGAGAAAAGAAAATTAATGTTCTATAATGTATATTAAATATATTTTCCTCTAACTATCCATTTAATATGTCAACCTGTATTTTACTATAATTGTTTGTAACGTTTCATTTTTAATGGTGTAACAGCTCTAGACGAAGAAACGGGTTTTCGAACAAAACGTTACTTTTTATAAATTTAATTGAATTTGAGATCATAAGCAAATGGATAAACTAATTTAGTTAAACGATGTATCAACGTATGCTAAGTTTCATTTATATTCCAATAATGCTTGCACAGTTAATATTATTAAGATAATTAGTGCTATGGTACAGCAAACTATTTTTGTTGTAACGTAAATGTTAAATTAAATATTACAACTTTAGATTTATAGAAAATTATCCGGAAAATAGAATAATTAATAATTTTCTATAATATAGTATATTTAACAGTTTCTTGAACTTGACTTCTCAAGTAATGTTTCCCTTTTAATGGTAAACATGTCATGTATAAATAATCTTTTAACTGCAGTTTTAGAGATTTCAATTTCACAAGCAAGACGAAGATTGTCAATAATTTGATTTAGATTTCCAAGTATTAGCATTACTAGTGTTCACTAATTTCAGATCTGTTACCTTTAAATTGAATACCTACATATTTTTTTGTAGGCGGTTTTAAATCTGCATTGTGTATTCCACTTGGATCCCCAAATAGTGCCAGAGTCAATGGTATTTGAGAAAGCAATTAACCCTAAACTGGTATTTTGGGTGTTTCAAGACCCTAAGCATCAAAAAGCGTGGATATTTTTTCGGTGGTTGGCAACACTATCCCGTAGAACTCAATAGGCGTAGCGAATAAACTAGTCGAAGTTAAAAGAGCCCATTGCTTGTATCGTAAGTTTATGAGATGTTTATATTTGGGGTCACTGACGACTACAGCATAATATTTGCGTGTTTTTTTTTACTTTACCATGACGCTTAAATTTTTAATAGATAAAGAGCAACACAATTCCAAATCAAAGTAATGATGATGAATGTACAGGTTTTTTCTCTTTCAGCCGCCAACAATTCGACAGGTATTTTTCTTGCTATTACTCTTACAGCCTCTAGTGATGTGGTCCTATATGCCCCCGTTACTAGTATTGCTAACTGCCGTTGTACTCTGTCCACCCTGTTCCTATTTGTTTTGGCATCCAGTGCGCTCCTCCAGATTTACGCCCCATATATCATAATTGATTCTACCACTGACGCTAACATTATTTTTTTGGTAGTTCCTTCCTTCCCAGTTCTTGGTATAGATGTATTTTACGTGTGGGAAAGAGCTAATTCTTTCGTCGAAAATAATTCCAAGATATTTAATTTCTCTTTTGGCCTTAATTTCTTCCCCGTTCAACTTAATGGCAAAATCGCCATGTTTTTTTTTTTCAATTAGCAATACTATCTCAGTTTTATTTGTACAGAGCCCTAGGTCTTTGCTCTCCATCCATGTCACGATTTCCTCTATACTCTCATGCATATTTTCTTTTAACAGTTCTTCGGTGTGGGTCGTGGCCACCACTGCTATATTATCCGTATAGGCCACTTTGATGATATTGGGAAGCATCACTTGGCTAAGAAGGTCATCGTATACTAGTTTCCATAATATTGGCCCTAGTATCTATCCCTGCTGTACGACTGCTGTCATTACTTCTTCCTCTACTGGTTCCAATTCTACCATTCGGTCTTTCAGGTAGCTTTATATGATCCGTATCATGTACGGCGAGATTCCTATTTTGTTTACTGCTGTCACTATCTCAATTCACGAGATTGAATTCGATGTGTTTCAGACATCGAGCGTTGCCAATGCACAGAAGTCTCTGTTTTTTTGGATCTTCGTCTTTCTTTTCAGGAAGCCGTGCTGATTTTCGGCAAAGCCTCCCTTATCCACTATTTCCTTCAGTAGTCTGTCAGCTAGCATTCTCTCTAGAAGTTTTCCAAATGTGATCAGCATACATAATAGTCCTTTTTTCGCGATTTGCATATAAGTACCAGCCATTGGTTTATTGCTTTTTAAGGGAATAATGTTTTATATATGTCTTTCTTCTTTTTTATTTTTATTCCTAACGGCTCGTTTCGTAATTTATTCATCACTATCTTGTAACCTAGTCCCCAAACGTCGTTTTCCACTTTCTTGCAGACTTCCCAACACTTCTTTTCTTTGCTTTGCTTAATCATTTTATTTAACTCCTTTCTGCATTTTTATATTCGGTATTTGCTATTTCCTTTCTTTCTGCGGTTTTAGCTCTTGTGTATTTTCTGCGTTCCTGGATAAACCGCCTCCTTGTTTGTGCTATGCCCGGTGTCCACCAATATACCGGTCTTCTCTTGGGCATCGCCTCATTGCAGCATTGCGTGATGACATCTGGACGTCTTGTACGTTTTTATTTTCTGCTTACTTTTTCCCTCCTTTGGCCGGCGATTTTGTTGTTGTTTGTTATTCTAGAATTTTCTTTTCGCGCTCGATTCAGGGTTTTCCTGAATTTGTCGCATTTGTTTGACCCTGTGCCTATTCCACAACGAGCATTATTTTTCGTTTTTACACTATTTCCGCTTATGCCCCTTTTTGCTACATTTGTAGCATTCTTTGGTCCTATATGTATCATTCCGCTGCCATGTGAGCGAAATCTCTGCATCTGTGGCATGTTTGTATGTTTACGCGTTTTTCTGCCGTACATAGCACTATTACTATGCATACTGCATTTTGGATTAATCCGGCGGTGGAGTTTTTATCAATGTTTACCGTGAGTGTTTGTGTCCCATTATAGGTCGGTCTTAGTTTACTTAGCTTAAATTTCTTGGTCTCTGTTTTTTTCGATTGCTTTTTCCACTTCATCTTTGGTTGTTATTGCATCCAGATGTCTTACTTGAATTACTTCACTGTTTTCGGGCTCGTCCATCCTTCTTCTAAAAACGATTCCTTCATACTTATTTGCCTTTTGAATTTTGTTAAGTGCTTCTTGGGTTTTCTCCGTTGCAAACAGAAGTTTCTCCTCTTTTGTGCTTCTTATGATTTTTATACCTTCTGCTGCACTATTGCCATTTAATTTAATTTTTATGTCTTGTAGTAGATCTTTTTAGTCTTCTGAATTTCCTGAACTATCTTTTGGTTTCTTTCCCGTTGTGATTATTACTACACTTGTTTTTCGCTGTAGAAGATACATTATATCACTAAGTTCATCATTTTTACATGGTGTAGGCTATTATTTCTTCTCCTTTTGTTTTTGCTTGATTCTTTCTGGCTTTTCCTACATGTCGATCTCCGTCCCTCCCATAGTTACCTTAATTGATTTCCTTCGCCTGACTTCGTAACTCAATCTTGTTTCTTATTCGATTACCTCCCAACCTGTAAGAGCCACTCTGGAGATGACCTTACTTCCACCGTGAACTTATGCCCCGAAACTCGGAAACACGTCTTTACTTCAAACTACGATTTCATTCCCATCCTTAATCTCTAAAAAATCTATAAATAACACTGGAAAATAATCACAAAAGATAAATGACATAAACAGAGAATAAAAACCTTTACAAATCAACTACAATTTCTACAAAAAAAGCCCGAAAACAAACGATACTCCCCCCTAATACTCTCTATTACCCTCTCCCGATATCTTGACATCATCCAGCCAGCAAAATCAGCACATCCAAAAAAATCCGTAATCTAATAAATATAGAACGCCACAGGGCAATTAACCAACTCCAGAACTTATCCGGTTTGTTTATAGCTTATTTTAGCGAATTTTGAAAATGTTTTCAAGATGAAGAAAGTGTTCGCCTTAAGAAAGACGACTATCATTACTCACGCCTTATTCTATGGTATTCCCAAGGAGATAGTGCAGAGTTTAGTGATTAAGATAAGGATTTTAGTGATTGCCCAAGCGAATATAGTGTTATATAATGAGGTAGATATTTCTGATAGTGCCAAGGAAAGTAATGAGAAATTCAGTTACTCTGCATCATAATGACCATAAAGAAAATATCGTTACAAGTGGGCTAAATCCACAAAATAAGGATGTTATAAAACAAATACTTTTACATCATATGACGCTTGGATGTTGGTATTTAAGGATAACCTATTAGAGATTATTTTAAAATATAGAAATGCTAAAATAACTTATCACTCAGATATGAAAGCCTGTTGTAGACTTATTTAGCAGCTGTTTTTAAATGTAGGTAAGCAAACGTAACTTTCATATTTTCAATAGATGACACTGGAAGTCCAATGTACCATTTAGAGGTAGATGTAAATTCTGGCTGTATATGAAAAATATGCCAGCTAATTATGGCTTCTAAGTAATGTGTCTTTTTAATTCTAAAACTCATAGAAGTGTTGAATCCAGTGTCTCTAATTGAAAATAGCAACCGAGATGTAAAGAGGGATAACTGGTTTAATTCATTAAAAGTGTTAATAAACTAATATCACGAGGTCTTATAGACGTAGGCATCCTGAGAAAAATGAAAACAAAATACCATATGATTCAATACACTATATAAATGACCTCGACCCAAATTCTCTAATAGCTAGAGTGATTGGCTTCTATAACTCTGCGAGAGGTAGAGTATAAAGATTTTACCAAAATTGCGCTAGTCGTACGCATAACAGCAAAACAACGAGATAACCACTTACCATTGTTCATGTAATGCTCAATATTGCGCGCGTTAAATGTTATGTACTTTTTATACCAGCTAATCTCGATTAAAAAAATAATGAGGACAACACAGATATCTATTTACTGAAGACAACACAGATATCTATAGGAAAACTTCTAATGGAATATCATCTAATCAACTGATATCTACAAACTTCTAAGAAAACTAAGAACCTCTATTACCAAAATTTTAGAAATGCCGATGTCTGTCTTATGATGATAACCAATTAAGGTATACTAGAATTGTATCTGTTTTTTTGTTTCTGTTAATGCTGCGAGGATTAAAATTTAGAAAAAAGGACTAAAACTATTTGTTATAAATAGTTGAGGTATTAAAAAAAAAAGACAAAAATAATTGTGTATCTTATTTCTTTATAACAAATAAAATAATATTTGGGGTCATTATGTTTCTAAGTGAGATTTAAATTTAATTGAAAATTCAGGGTGGTCCAAAAGTCACGAAGGGATTTGAACTTCCTACAACTTTTCTAATAATTAACTTTTTTTCAGAAATAGCACTAGATACGTGTGAAAGTTTACCATGCAAAAAATACAGCACGTTACAATGCACTAACATCGTTCAGTTTTACTTTGAGAACCAACATTCAATTGTAAGAACGAAGCAAGCATATCGTCGTCATTTTAAGGTTAGAGATATTCGTAAAGCTCTGACCGTAAATGGAAAACTATATACGGCCATGCTTCATAATTTTGTGAGAACTGCAGTGGAACGTAGCCGAGAAATGTCGTTTCAGCAAGATGGCGATACGTGCCATACAGCTGAAGCCTCATTGGAAGTTGTAACGGTCGTTTTCGGTGACCGAAAATCTCGAGGAGGCGGACCTCACGGCCATTGATTTTGTATTATGATATCTGAAGAGAAAAGTTTTCACAACTCGAGGAACATATTCGTGCTGAAATGATGGGAATAGAGCTGGAGAAGTTAAGGGCTGCAATGAACCATTTTGTCGAAAGATCTCGTTTGTGTGAAGTGAAAAAAGGAAAACATTTAACAGATGTTATATTTCATACTTAGTATAAAATTCTCCAAGGTTTGTTCTTTTTTATGCTTTGAATTTTCAAATAGAATTCAAAACACAATATTTAGTTACTGATTAAAATTACTTTTGGGCCACACTTATTTATTGAAAGCTATATAATTTGGTAAATTGTTTATATCAATTGTGCATTTTTATGGTACTACTACTTTAATCTAATGGAGGGAAAAAATGGTAATTCCTCTAAGATACGTTGTTGATACCTCTGTCTTTCATAAATCTTCTACTTGGGCTACTAGTTTAATTAAATAAAATACATTTGGATTATTGGATATCATTTATCGCATACCATATTGCCAAGTTTTCTTTTAAATAACATATAGGAAACTAATAGTTTCGACTGATTTCAACGTTGCATCTGCAACCTTGTAGCAGGAAGTTTTCGCCATCTATTTTCATAATCTTTGTGGTTTTAAAATTCTACCCTATGGCCCAGCGAAGCCAAAAGGAATTGTTTTGGTGGTTTAGTTGCAATAATTCTGTTTGCAAAGTCTGAATAATATTGGTTTTACAGTTAACTACTAATACGGTATTATTGTTGTAATTCAATTTTTATCAGATATACGTTTAAGAAATCAGCAGTCAAATAAAGTTTCTGGCTTCTTGGTTTTAAAGGGGATCAGCTTCTCCAACGCTCAAAATACGTGAAACTATAACTTATTTTGCAAATTAAGACAAATAAACAAAAGAAATAAAATTTAGTGGAATTTTTACCTGCTTAACGGTAAACTTTTGGATATTGATATTTTGGCCCCAAAAATCTGTAATCCAGCCATTTCCCCGCAGTAAAGGGACATTTTGTATTAACTGTGTACAAATTGATGATAAAAGTGTCTATATAAACAAACCTATAAAACAGTACTTAAATTTTAATTTTCCATTCTGAAAACACTTTACAATGCTTATTGCATAAAAGTAATTTTATTGATTTTTTTTTCTACTGATACATTGACCATATATTAGGTTCTATTTCGTTTGGAGTATAGTATTATGATTGAATATACTCTTATAATAAATGAAAATGAAAAAAGCATAGCAAAGGTGTTTAACGAATAACATTATTATTTAATTAATAGCGAAAAGCGATTTGGACAACATTCTGAAATATATATTATAAAATACTTAATTAAAGTGTACTCAACAATCTGATATTAAACAAGTTGCATGATTAAATTAGACATTATTATTTGTTTTGTAAATACTTCGCATGTTTCAGTAATTTAATTAAAGTTTCGTGCTTCCAAACATGCCAGTTTACAATAAAACAATAAAATTCCTCGAGTCCTTGCATATGTTCATATAGAGAGCTCAGGCATTCTCTAATTATTTTACCTTGATATTATATTTTAGTGCATACATCACATGATTTTACCATTGAGAAAATACTTGGTAGATATTTAATATAAATAATTAATAAGATACAGCAAAATAAATTACATAAAATTATTAAAAGTACAGAATTAATGTTTTTCTATTGTAACCAATAATAATTTTTATTCATCTACCTGGCGAAGCCATTGTGTGGTGAAAGATTGTCCTAGAATAAAAAAACATTTTTGAAACCATATACTGTGTCAGTATCTTATTAAGAAATATTTATTTTTAAAATGTTATATTACCGTTATATAAATCTAAAATACACATACGCTACGCAACCATTCTCTTGATTTTTGTGTTACATCATATACTACATGATACATTATAAAAGGCAACATCTATAAGCAGTTTTATTATAGTGCGCAATAACAATCATTTAGAAACAAGACGCAATTATAGATTAAAGTTGTAGGTTGATTTTAGATATGTTTACTTTCCCTAGAATATATATAGTTTTTCTTTCCCTAAAAAGAATATATAGGGAGAGTATGGTGAAGATTCATAAACCAAAAGTGGATGTTTACTCGAGGCATTTTTTCTAAATTTGAAAAAAATAACATAACTTTTCAAACAAATGTTAAAGGGAATGTAAGACTGAACAAGTTACATAAAAATGTTTTTATAAAGTTCTTAACTTGCGAGAAAATAATTAAAAATTAATAATTTTTCCATTTTTTATTTATAATAAACTATAGGAGTTACATGAAATTTATATAACAAGTGAGTGTAAAGAATCCAATTTGTGCAAATTATGAAGAATAGCGTAAACCTATTTTTTGAGAAAAACCTCATAGTTCTTGAGAAAAATATGAGGAAAGTACTATGATGGCCACATCACCATTTAAATAATTAAATTATTTATTCCACGCTATACACTAAAATATATTGAGCAAAACTCAAATCAATCAGACAACAAATTTGAATATAAACGGAACAACAGCATAAAAACTACAATGACCATCGATGTAGTTCAGAAGCATTTGTGCATTTTAAAAGAGTAAATAAAAAGTAAAAACAAACTAACTAAGATTATTATATTTATACTCTGCCAATCTGCTTGCTTGGAAATGTTTAATGCAAATAATTTTTCACATTGTGCTGCATTATATGCTAGGCATCTATCATGGTGAAAACATGTAATAATAATTAAAATATATTTATTATCCAACAGTGTTTAACTAATTACAGGATAATATAAAAAATGTATATACTAAGAGTAAAATAAATTGTTAATTATTATGTTAATCAATGCAAAACTTAAAGTAATGTTTATAATTAAAGACAGACAAATATATAAACTAATTAACAGATTCCGCAAAAAACCGAGATTCACTAACTGTGCTTATTTAAATAATTAATGAGAGCTGAAAGCTTTACATGGAAAATATCGATTTCAGTAGAGAGCGAATTACACATTGATGTAATTGGGGAATTTAAATGATGTGTGGTATTTGTACGTGCAAGGTAAAACGTATGTATGTACCTACTTGTCCTTCTAGGAACGCTGAAGTTTAGCTTTGATAAAATATAAGGGTCACATATATTATTATGATTAAGCTTGTAGATACAAGTTATCTCCGCTACTCTACGTCTGTGTGCAAGAGATGGTATTTTAAATTCGTTTTCCAATTCTGCAGTGGGGTAACCTTGTGCTGGGTAACACTTATGTTTTCTGTAATAAATCATTTTTAGAAACTTCCTATGTATAGTTCCGATTTGAGAAATATGCACAGCGTCGTTAGGGTTCCATATTATGGAACAATATTCTAGCTTGCTTCGAATAAACGCTAAATAGAAATTTTTAAAAATTTAGTGTTCTTCAGAAGAAATCCCAGCATAGAGAAGCTGTATTTACATAAATATGAAAAATGACAATTGAAGCTTTAGTTATTGTCGAAGACTATCCCTAAATCTTTAAATGTAGTAACTACTTCTAGGGATGTTAAATCAGTGCTATATGTGAATTTAATAGGAAATGATTTACGGTAGACAGACATTGACTTACATTTTGCGATGTTTAAGTCTAAACAATTAATAACACTCCACTCGTGAAGTTTAGACAAATCACGTTGGACGAATAAACAGTCATCGAAAGTTTCGATTTTCCTAAATATTTTTAAATCGTCCGCGTAGAGTAGACAGTTCGAATCAAAGAGTGTGACTACGTTGTTCACGAAAAGTAAAAATAACAATGGGCCAAGGTTAGATCCCTGGGGGACACCGCTTGTACAAATAAACTCACGAGATTTCACAGATTGGTAGTCGACATAGGCTTCTCGATTATATAGATAACTTTTAATGAGTTTAATTAAGTTGATATCAAAACCAAAATTATGCAACTTATTAATAAGCAGTGTATGATATACTCTATCAACAGCTTTTGAAAAATCTGTTAAAATCACATTGACCTGACATAGTTTATCGACGGTACAAGATACGAACTCTGTGAAATTACACAGGTTTGTAGCAGTAGATTTATACCTGACGAGTCCGTGTTGGTTCGGAGTTATGTATAAATTGCAGTGATTATATATGGCTTCATATTGCATAATTTCGAATACCTTTGCAAAGTTCGATATTAGCGATATAGGCCTGTGATTATTAACTATATCGATTTCCTTACCTTTATGAATGGGGGTAATTTTAGATATTTTCCAGATATTAGGAAAAACATTTGATTTAGGTATTAAATTATAAATATGTAATAGTGGCTTGGCTAAGATGATACCGCAATCACGAACGAGCAGTGCGGGAATATTATCTGGCCCCATTGTAAAATTAGACTTTAATTTTTAGTTGCCTTTAGATAATTGTCCAAAGTAAAAGACTTAATGTATACCATATTGCAGACTATAGAACTGTTTTGGACATTATCTGAAGCAGAGTGAGGACTGTACACAGAAGAAAAAAAAAAAGAAGCAAAGGCCTCAGTTATGGATGGCGGTTCATTAAAATATTTGTCCTCGTGTCTCATATTCCCGGAATTCTGGTAGTTGATTTTCTGTCATTGATTAATGACCAAAGTTGTTTTGGGTCACGCTGAATATTTAATTTCGCAGTATTGATATATGCATGAAAATCATTAGTTATATTTCTTTTGACGTTGCTACTATATTTCGATAGTTGTTTCTTGTTGAAGGTGGTTTTATTTTTTTTAACACATTTGGTACCAGTATCTTTTATAGTACGTTTTGAGAACCATTTAGGGAACTTACTAGATTTTTTATGGGTCAGAGGGACACTCTGATGTATACACTGGTTAAATATGTTGTAAAACTCGTGGCATGCAGTATTTACGTCATTTTTGGATGTTACTGATGACCAGTTGGGGTCACATATAATCCCATAAAACAGATCACAAATTAAAATAAGGCTTAAAAGCTAAAAATAATAAAATAAATTTAATTAAGTTGTAGAAATGGATACAAGACAGTTTAAAATATTTTTTATTTTAAATGAAAATAATCTAATAAAAATTTAAAGTAATTACAAAATAAAGTAAAAATACAAAATAATTTAAGAATAAAAATGTATATATTTATATACTTTTTTATTAAGTATGTTAATTTTCTTTTTAAATAAATGAATTTCTAGATACCGAGTATCTGCAGATAATTTGTTGAAAAATTTGACTTCGTAGTGATTAGGACAATTCCTCGTTCTTTCTAATTTGTACCTTTTGATCCTGTCAAATATTGTTGTTCACTTGTTTCATAATCATTAATGAGAAATCTTACGCACATCGGTCATAAATAGCTGGAGAAGCAAGGAATATATTCTTGTGAATTATAATTCATTGAGTATTATAAAAATGATTCTAAAATTTATTTTTCCAAACTTTTGTGACTGACCTTGACACAGTGGCACTGCTATTAGTATTTGGTTCGTGTAATGTTATATTTAATATGACACCTAGATAGCATGAAATTGTCGATTTTAGTGTTGTACCTAAATATTCATTATCAATGTTTGTGAAAAATTTATCCAAGCAGTTTGGTTTTCTGGTGCTTGTAAAAACAAATTTTGTATGACCTTAAGTATTTAGATAATCAACTAAACGTTTTCCTTTACATTAAAATAAATATTAAAGTCACCACCAGTAGACATATAAAAATATTTTAAAATACTATATATTGAAATCACCAGACGGTAGACGATATATATTAATTACATAAATACTTGACCTATTATTAAATACTGCACTCCTTTGAATAACTTATCTGTTATTTCGCTAAAATCTTTAGTGATAAATTAATTATGGCAAAGATTAAAGTCCCTCAATATCTGCTAGATGGACGGGCATAAATTGCATAAGATACTCTACTCTACTATACTTGAATATAAGAAAATGTTTCATTGGCAACAATGGCTTCAGGCTCAAGGAAATTAATTCCGAATGACTGCACGTTTGGTAACCATATTTTTATATTTCTTGATGATTGTTGACAAGACGTTGTAAAATAATATTATTTTAACACTTTCAGGTTAAAGATCTTGAAATTAGTTTATCGGAACTCGAATTTTAAAAGACGAATAATCTTGGAGATGTTTAGATTCATTTTTTTCACATTTTAATTGACTGAAGACATACCCTTTTAGATAATCAATGAGATCAATTGTTGTTAAGTCAGGCACAAAACCAAACATAACTGCTCCTTTTACGGGATCAGTGACTTCTTTTACCGATCCCTTAATTACATTTTTCTTATTCTCCTAAACAACCAGAACGAACTATTAACAAGTTAGAATCTCTTAATCTCTGGACTTTCCCACAATTAACCCCATAATATATATACATTGTAACATCTTTTTTAATTAGTTATTTTTGTAATTCCTTTAAGAATGGTCGTCATTGACCGAAACACGTGTCAGGAAACTGAATATAACAATATGAAACTAAAGATTGTGTAGTTTTTAGTATTGCATCTTTTCCCCATATGTATTTTCGAATTATTAATATTTAGATGCTCATCTATGTCTTTCATAGTCTTCAGATTATTAGGTGTTATTTGATTAGATGTGAGTTTATTTGCGGGTTTACTTTTCTTAGTTACGTTAATAATGTTTTGCAATAATTTAATTTGTCCTTGTATAATTCACTATTTTCTAAAAAGATTTTATTTTTGTGTTCAATTCGATTATTACTTTTAGTAAATTATTTTTAGTCACTAGGACCTCATAAGATGGTAAACTTTAAGATTTGGAAAGTGTTTCATTACTAGTAGAGGCAACAGAAAACATGATTTTTAACATCCTGGATGACATAGTTTATTGCACTTTCCACATGTGTTTTTCTTTCTAAAGGTCTTATTACACGCATCTGTAGGTATGTAGCATTCTCAGTACCTATTATTTTAAAGAATTAGAAGGTTGAAACTCTAATATTTCTAGAGATATTGGTGATTTAGAGAAAACTTTGTTAATTCGGCAATTTTATTTTGTTTCATATCCATAAATAATTAACAAGTCTGTAGATGTTTTATTACTTTAGCAACAAAATTTCTATATCAATATTTTAGTAGTATATCCTCTTTAAATATTATTTATTTATTAATCAGCGTTTTCTGATAAATACAACAATAATATCTAAAATAAAACTCCTACATCAAAAGTAGTAGCGAACAGTTTTATAATCGCTGTTATTGTTTTAATTACTAACACCATAACATTTATTTAATTATTAAATCTAGTGTAGAATATAGATTGACTATTACGAGAGTAACTTTTATATTCCCAATTTTCTATAAATTGTATAGCAAATAAATTAGAGAATATACATGTGCGATTGACAAAAATGTTTTATTTATTTATAACGCCGGAATCAATGTAAATTTATATTGAACGTGATTTGCGATTTGAAAAAAAAATTGTAATTGAAGCAATTTATTCGTATGAAATCCATTCTATGAACAGGAAATTGGACGGTGAAATTTTGACAAAACAATTAATCATTAGTAATAGATACAGTAGCCAATTTGAATGCTCATATGAGCATGTGATTGCCTCTTTCGCTGTGATAATAGAATTTTCCATTAAAATTAATTTAATACCCCAATTAGTCTCTGGAAATAATATTTCGAATACGTAGTGTATTAATTATCGATGACTGAAAAAAAAAACGGGGCCGGAACTAATTGCCGACGTTATATAAAGCACACATCGAACAAGTTTATATTTATTAGGTATCAGTTATAAATTTAAACATTAATAATATTAAAACTTATATAACTAATTAAGCGTAGGCAAAAAATATGAATGAAATAAATGTAGATCGTATAAGTTAGAAACTAGATCAAAAAGAGTAATAATAAGAGTGAGCCACTATATTTATAGGTACTTATATTAATAAGAATTAATGTTCTGCAATATTATCAATTATAAAATTAGAATAAATATAAATATATTAAATATATATTATGAAGTAACAAACTTTAGAATTTCTTTATTCAGTTAGTTATGTTAGAGAAAAGAAGCAAAAATATAAATTTATCTTAATTTTAATTTTACATATGTTTAAAAGAAATCCATTAGCGACGCCAATTAATTTAATTATTCATAGCAGATATAACTTGATTTTGATTTAGAATTTTGAGTAGATGTTCTTTTGCGGATTTCATGTTTTTATCGGTATACCTGACGATACTATCCGATCTATTATTCGGAGTGAACAATTCAATGCGCAAAAAATATTGAGACCTCTATAAACATCAGTGTGCGTAGTGTTTTATCGTCAGGTTTTGAAATTTAATATATCCATTCTTCTAACTAGTTTTTAAATAAATCATATCATTATAAAATAAAGCACTAAAAACCTTTCTTCACACAGTTTATTTGAAATAACAATACACCTTGTGTCCGAAATATATATTTGGTATTTCAAATAAACTGTGTGAAGAAAGGTTTTTAGTGCTTTATTTTATAATCAAGTTTATGTTCACGTAACTCATCCAATTAATTTACTAAATCATATCATTATTTCATTTAATTGCGTGTTACAAATAAACACAGGGTGGAGTAATAGTGTTTGTAATTAACTATAAACAGCAATAAACTCAATTTGTGAGGAATGTTCCAAACGACTTCACATGATCATAAATTTGGATAATTTAAGGTGAGTTTGATTTAACTATTTATATCATTTAGGCTATTTTATTATATTTCATCATATTTTAAATTTATTCCTATGTCAATTTTATTCAATAAATATAAAAAAGCCCACAATACTAACTGGGATACCTCCAGTTGTTACTTTATTTTATTCTGATAGATTATAAAATTAGTACGATAGGTCGTAATAGAATCAAGGTAGAATTTAATGATCGTAATGCCGCCAATGAGGTGGTCGGACATTCAATTATTAATACAAATAAATTAATCGCGGGTGTAATTCGAGGAGTGGACTAGTTTAGATGTGGAATCACTAAGTAAAGATGTTGTGAGTGAAATTCCTGTGGTCGAGGTAAAACGTATAATGCGACGTATCAAAAATACTGATGGATCGGTTAGTTTAGCCAAAAGAGAGGCAGTTATTGTTATATTTAAGGGGAATAAATTACCTGCCTATATTTATATTTGTAGCTGTCGATTTGAAGTCAGTATATTTATTCAACCAGTTTTACAATGTTTTAACTGCCTGCGCTATGGCCATACTAGTAGACAGTGTAAAAGTGATGTAAGTTGTAGGAAATGTTTTGGAAATCATGAGGGGGAATGTTCAAATGAAAAATTTTGTTTTTTTTCTAAGGTGTCGGATCATAATTCTACTTTTAGAAAGTGTCCGATGTATAATAAACAAAAATCTATCAAAGAAATCATGGCAAGGGATAATATACGTATACCTTAGGACAATCCCCACACTTTAACAAATATACGCCCGAGTTCGTCGATTTATCAGATTTACCTTTGGCATTATTTATAAATTTACCAAGTGAGTTGGTCGTTCTGAAAGACGGGGTTAAATTAAAAGATTTAATCCTAAGGTATACGTTGGACAAACTGGACGAAGCTTTCCAGATCGCATTCAGGAACATAAAAAATGCTTTCAATTCCAGAAAACTGCTTCAACCTACGCCAATCATTTAATCGAATACCAGCATACCTTTAATGATAATTTTGAAATTTTTCACGTTTGTAATAAAAGCCGAGAGTTAAATTTGTTGGAAGAACTAGAGATTAATAAATATAATAAAAAAGATATTCTATTAAATGATCTAATAGAAGTTAATAATTCTCCTTTAATAAATATGTAAATTTTCAAATAATTTACCCATTTGTACAACACCGCGCCCCCTTCCTGCCCGTAGTTCTAATAGTATATAAGCTTTTACCTGTAATTTGTTAAATTATTATTCATCTGCCTGATGAAGCCACATGTTGCAGTGTTCAACAATAAATGTGAAATCCTCCCAACTGTGTTGTTTGATTTCAATTTAAGTTTCAATCTTTTCTGGATTCAGCTCATGTAAATGTTTTAAAAGAAGCCCAAGCAATTCGTCAAAGCCTGATACAACTGTTTTATTTTCACCCCACATGTAATAATTCCTGTATATAGCTAGTGTTACAGTGTTTAAAAGTGTTGTTAGTCAATTCCCATCTGCAGTTCATATATATAAAGATGGTTCTAGGAAATATGATGGTGCTGATCTTGCCTTCGTGATTCCATCTAAAAATACTTCAATTATGAAAAGGCTTCCGTATATCATCTACTTATTCGACAGAAGCATTTCATATATTAATCTGTTCAGATAGTTTATCGGTTCTTAATGCGCTAAACTTGTTTCGTCCATGTCGATGTAAAATAAACCCTGATTATTAAAATAATTAGCTTGTTAGAAGACTTGCGAAGAAGGGACTTCAGGGTCTTCACAGTAATAAAGGAGTGGGAAAATTTTTGGGAAACCAATATGCACAATAGAACGAACTATAATATAACTCATGGTTCTCTTCCAAAAAATATTGCTTACCTTAAAAAATGCAACTATGTTTTGTTTCGAAACAACGTATTGCCTATCTCCTGCTCATTTAAATTATATTAAAATAATGCCAGATCCTTTATGTGAATGCGGGAGTTATGGAAATTTTAACCATATTCTTTTCGAATGCCCATTAAATCTAGTGAACTTAAATAATTTTTTTAAATAGCTTCGTCAGTTACGGCTAGAGTATCCATTGAACGCGAACTATTTATTAAGCCTTAATGATATATCTGTGTATGTCCTTATTTTCAAATGTTTGCAGTAATCAAATATTAAAATATAACCTTAATTTTTAATCCTCTGTTGTAATAACCTTTAATCCGTGGTATACCTGTTGGTCTTTCGCCTCGAAATACTCTTTGTTGTGAAGAATGTATATTATTAATATTTATAAGTAGTTTGTGGTGTACTTTTAGATCTGTCAAAAGCATTTGACACGATTGATCACTCTATTTTGATTAATAAATTATACCAATATGGCATACGAGGCAATGTAAATGATTGGTTTAAATCATATCTACATTCTCGTAACCAATCTGTAAAAATTAATAAAGGTACTCATGAATCTATATCTGACTCTGTTAAAGTTAATATGGGCATTCCTCAAGGCAGTATTTTGGGTCCACTTTTGTTTATTATTTATTTAAATGATATTTCAGACATTACATCTCTAAACAGTGAAATCATCTGCTATGCTGATGATATAAATGTATTACTTTTTGGCAAAACCTACGTAGACATTATTAATAATGGTAACAATATTGTGAAGAACATCCAAGCTTGGTTTACACAGAATAGGTTAATTCTAAACGTGGATAAAACTAACACCATTTTATTTCAAACCAATCAGTCCGTAAGTACGCCTCATCAAATACAATTTTATAACACTTCTTATACATTTACAAATAGTGCCAAGTTTCTGGGAATCACCCTTGATGAAACGCTTACTTACAGGCAGCATATTAATAATCTTATATCTAAACTCAGCAGATCATGTTATGGTTTGAAAATACTAGCTAAAAATACGAATGAAAATATAGTAAAAACATTTTACTATGCCCATTACTATTCACACCTGAAGTATGGTATTATATTTTGGGGCAGCAGTTCAAAATCTCATTCAGTGTTAGTAGCTCAGAAACGTACAATTAGAATAATGTGTCAAATGAAACAAACTCACAGCTCTAAAGGAATATTCCAGAGATTAGGTATATTAACAGTGCCTGCTATCTATACAGGGTGAGTTTTTTTCGATGTTCTCTATGGGGATCTCGGAAACTATAAGAGATAGAGAAACGGTTAAATGGGGAAAGAAGTGTAGTTTTACGAGACGAATAAAATTCCACTTTCAAAATTTTCAAAAAAGTCAAGGGTAACTAGATATTTTGAAAAAAGTAAAAAGTGTCAATTTTTTCAAATCAATATATCTCGGTTATTATAACAGATAGAAAAAAACTGTAAAGGATAAAGTTTTAGATAATTTTATGTAGATTAATAAAAAATAATCAGAAAATTTTTATCGCCATTATTTTCCGAGATATGATGCAAACTTACATTTTTTTAAATGGAAACCATAGTTGGCTATCGCCTCATTCAAAAGGTAATTTTTTTCTCTTTAATCCAATATGACATACGACATAGTTATTTCTAAAAATAAGTGAATTATAGTCATTTTAAATTTTATTATAAATAAAAAATGGGTAGCCATGAAAAAGTTGAAAGTAAAACAATTGCAGTTGTTTATAATAATAGCAATATTGTAATTATTAGTTCTACAAAGTTAAATAAAAATGAAAAACCAGCATAAGAATAAAATTTTGTAATTATCAAATGGCCTTCTGTATGTGGTATAAACCCATTTGGCAAGAGAATAATACGTTTCTTACAAAAATATTATGAACAGATGAATCGCGATTCACTAATTGTGGTATTTTTAATCGCCACAATGAACATAGATGAACTTAAGAGAATCCACGAGAAGTTTCACAGAGAAAACTACAAATTAAATTTGGGTTTAATCCATGGTGTGTTTGGATTAAAAATTCTCGGTCCATATATTTTTGAAAGCTCACTAAGTGAAAATGATTACTTTCATTTTCTTCAGAAAACATTTGAAGATACGCTCGATTGTTTAAATTTATCATTAAAAGCAAGATTAAAATGGTTCCAATATGACGGTGCTCCACCTAATAACATGTTGGCTTTACAAATTATTTAAATGATGCTTTTCCTAACTCATAAGTGGGAAGAAATAAACCAATCCCAGGGCCACCTAGATCTCCCGATCTGCGCGTTTTAGAATTTTTTCTGTGGGGTTATGTAAAAAACAAAGTATATGAAAAATCATATCAATCTGCGGAGGTTCATAAACTAGTTGTTATTGAAACATTTAATTCAATTTACATGAGAATAGTCAAAAAGCCATAAATTCAATTTTAAAAAGATATAATTTATGTCATAATAGTATTAATAGTTAACTTTTTGACTATATTTTTTAATATTAAAATTTCTCTCCTATTGATATATTGATAATTACAGAATTACTTTATGCAGTTGTTTCATTTTGATTTATCTCTGTAAAACTAATGATTACAATATTGCTAATATTATAAACAACTGCAATTGTTTTACTTTCATCTTTTTCATGGCTACCCATTTTTTATTTATAATAAAATTTAAAATGACTATAACTCACTCATTTTTAAAAATAACTATGTCATATGCCATATTGGATTAAGGAGAAAAAAATTACCTTTTGAATGAGGTCATAGCCGACTATGGTTTCCATTTAAAAAAATGTAAGTTTGCGTCATATCTCGGAAAATAATGGCGATAAAAATTTTCTGATTAGTTTTTATTAATCTGCATAAAATTATCTAAAACTTTGTCCTTTTCAGTTTTTTTCTACCTGTTATAAAAACCGAGATATATTGATTTGAAAAAATTGACACTTTTTACTTTTTTCAAAATATCTAGTTACCCTTGACTTTTTTGAAAACTGTGAAAGTGGAATTTTATTCGTCTCGTAAATCTACACTTCTTTCCCCATTTAACCGTTTCTCTATCTCTTATAGTTTCCGAGATCCCCATAGAGAACATCGAAAAAAACTCACCCTGTATATATATGAATGCATCAAATTTTTATGTACTCATAAACATCTCTTTTCCGCTCATATTCTTGTTGATACCCACAACACCAGGCACGGCATTACAAATTAAAAATGTTTGAGAAAGGGCCACTGTATAGCTGTATTAAGTTTTATAATTGTCTTCCAAAAACTATTAAGAATATGGAAACATTTAGTAAAATGAAGTCCATATTATTTAAGTTATTATGTACTTTAGAACCATATAGCACGGATGAGTTTCTAACTGGCATAAATAATATGTAGTGTAATGAAAATTGTTTTGTGACGTGTTTCCATGTTTGTTCTGTATATGTTTGATATCTTTATTGTATAATTAAATGTTACTGTACATACACTGGAAATAAATATTATTATTATTATTATTATTATTATTTATCTTCGTTAGTGGCTGAATGGTCATCACCTATGCCAAAAAACAAAACAAAAATAATAATATACTATATAATAATATACATGATCAAAATTTTTGGGGAAATTAGTATAAATAAAATCCACTTAAGAAACAATATCCAAAGAATCTGATATATATTTTAGTAAAGCATTAAATTGGTTACTGTTGAATTACCTCATAGAAATCGATTCTGCTCATTTATAATTTGGTGCAAACATGAACACATTAATTACTAACACTCCAGCCAATATTTTATGAATAATAGCTTCTATTTATATCCTAAGCAATTTTTTCCTAAATATTGGTGAAATATATATTTATTTTTAGCATACTGCAAAAATGTGTATGTGTATGAGGTATACGAACTTATCTAATTTTGAGCAGGTTTTTTGTACATGTATATCCCACTTAAGATCGTTTTTATTTTTACACTTAAGAATATAAAGAGTTTCATTTATAACATAGTTATTTAATTGAATGTCTGTTTGACCCATTGACGCTCTATAATGAAATAAACTAGTTTTTGATGTGTTAACTGTTAGGTTGTACATGTTAAGCCACGTGTTCGATTCATTTAGAGATTGATTGGCTGCTCTGTTAAGAGCGTTGTGTCGTCTGCGAACATAGTTAAATGAGCGTTAATGGCTAGTAACATATCGTTAATAAATAATATAAAGAGCAATTGCTAAAGTATGCTCCCCTGTGGAACATAATATACGTTAATATTACCTGCTACAAGTATTTCTGCGCTTCCATGGATGTGGTTTTTACGCTTGTAAATTGAAACTTAAAAGTTGAAAGTCCTCACAATCAGTTACTCAGTGTTCGGTGGCTAATCGTTTATCATTATATGTAATTCGTTGCCTTTATTCTTAATTGACTGCATGTTCTGGTGGGAATCTTTTATAGGCTCTAGAGAGTATACATTATGTTTAGGGCTATTTATTGTCGTTTGATTTGCCCCTGTGGAAAAAAGCTAAAATACGTTTTATAAGGCAATAAAACTGGGTACATTGCTTTATCATAATTTTGCCTATTTAACGTAATTTTAAAAGACGAGTTGTATTGAGGATATTTGCTGTCTAATGCTTCATAGAGAGCTTCCGGAAAATGTTTCTTTGCCAAGTTATGGACGTGTTCTAATTTAGTTGTGATATGTATGTATAAGAATGATTTACGAGCCACCGTTTTAAGGTTATGATCATTATTAGATAATCTCACTATTTAATGCGTCGTAGCTTTTTTCTTCTTTTTCGCGATAGTTTCCCACTTTTCATCTTTTCGATTGATAAATTTTCCCGGTATTATATCCTCCATATCCGTGCTCGGTTTTTGTTTTTGTTTTGGTGGTTGATGTATTATTTGTTACCATGTACGTTCGGTTGCAGATCGGCGTTTAGATTGCGTAGTTCTCTTCGGATTTCTTTGGCTTAGGAGAAACCTGCTTGATATTAGAGACGCATCGTGGCATCTCTCGTTGATGAATACCATAAAAACATAGTAATCCTTATCAAACTAATTTTGATATTGGATTTACGCTTAAAGAATCCCGAAATTTTGCAACAATAAAATCTCTTCGCATGAGACAAGAAAGCTGTTATTAATAAATAATAAATATATTAATTTTATGTACCAAAATGTAGTCTTTATCAATTAAAATCAGGCCAGCAAACTAAATAATGTAACTATATGTGATATTTCTGTAAACAATAAACCCTGCCCGTGACTCCTGTATACTAAATTATTTGTATTTTTAATATGAAATTTATGTATATCATTTGATGTTTCTAAATTTTGTAAGCAGGAGAGGCAAAGACAATAGAGAATAAAGGAAATAATTGACATTGATGTTTATTTTACAGGAATCACCAACAGTGATATTAGAGCAAATGTTCTAGTTGTTCCAGATAATTTCCATTTTTTTTAAATTTGTACCTTTCTCATGTATTACGGGGAGTGACGCATACGAAACATAAAGATTTAATCTAGCACTAAACTATAAGGACTTTTTATTTCTCTTATTAAGGCTGCTATTCATATTTTAATTGAACTTCTAACTATTTGTAAAAATCAAATTAATTGAAATAAACACTGCTTTACCTAATATTATAATAATATTGAATTATGCAAAGCATATTATAAGTAGTAGAATGATTTCTTAATCACTAGTTTGAGAATATTTATTTCTATCACACTAACTCTCTATTCATGAAAACAATTTTCGTAATTATTTTTATTTTTCAATACTACTTTTCCAGATGTAAACATGTTATTATCAATTTTATAAAACATTTTATATTTTTCAATTTGCGGGTAATTTATTTACAATCACATACAGTATTTGAACAATATTTAAATAAAAATAAATCATTCGGAAAAATTAATATTAAATGAATAATTTAATTGACTTTAGTTTTAGCATAGCAACATCTGTGTTTTATGTTTTGTCTGTTTTTTCAATAAACTGAAAAAATATGACCAATTACCCCAATAAAAAATACATGCAAAATATGCCCTCGTAAACTTCTAGGCATAAAAATATGTTCTGCGTTACGGCCTTGCTCCCAAGTAATTTTGCGCATTTTATAGTGAATTTAAAGTTGAATTTTTACGCTAACTAATAAGTCCATAAAGGGGCGAGCTTTGCCTATAAAAGTGCGGCTTTTACGTGTTATGTTTTTTTTGTTCTTCTTTACGTTGTCGCATCGGGATTATACTTTAATTTTTTCATCATTTACCCGCTTACTTTTAAACAAAAAATAATGTGATGGATTACCATAAAAGTATGTATCTACGATACAAATTAATAGAAATAAAATAAAACGTGTGGGTCTTAATTTTCCAACTTTGACAACAATGTGGGTGGGTCGCTGCCATTGCGATGTTTTATAGGAACTATGTTAAATTAATGTTTATGTTTATACAATATTCAACATGTATAATTTTGATATTTTTGAACATAAAATAAAAAAAGGCATCTTTCATTAAAATTTTACTTTTGTTGTGGATTTGTTGATTTAAGATTAGTATTTTGGTACTTAAACCAATTTTTGGGTATTCATTTTTCTTTGAAACTTTAAACGACTTGAAAAATTCTTGAAAAGGTGATATAATCATATGTAAAGCCAACATTACTCCAGAACAGTTGTAATAGATCATACTATGAAATTTCAGGAACAAAGAGATCATAAAACAATCTTCAAGTATACCAAAACAAGAAAAATTCAAACTTAAGGAAATGAATATACGACAAATATTTGGCACTTATTTCACTTATTTTATTAAATGCTAGATGTACATAGCAAACTGTTTGCTATTGATAATGGTTGCATCGAAATATGTATCTAGCATTTAATAAAATACGCCAAATTTGTATCGTTTACTAATTTCAGCAATTAAACGTACTTAAGCAACCAGATTAATTAAGGAAGTGAACCCTATAGCACCAAACTTATATGGAATACCAAAGACACATAAGAAGAACATACCGATTTGACCAGTGATGTTACATTGCCAAGTGCTGACATTACAAATAAATTTATTCTAAAAACGAATTTAACAATACAACAGAATACCTGACGTTTAAACAAAAAAGTCATTTTAGTATCTTTCGATATAAAACGTTTATTCATGTCAATACTAGTTCGAGACTTAAAAGGGATAGTTGAGCACTTAATACAATAACCAACAAGAAACTGATATGTACAAACTTATTTTCGTTTCAACAACAGATTATACCTACAGAAATAAGGTCTTCCAATTGATTCCCCAACGTCACCTACACTCGCATAAATCTTAATGAAATCTTACAAAAAAAACTATTTAGCAATAATATCTCAATGAGTAATAATATCATACACTGGTATCAATATATTGATGATGTTTTTTGATTGTATATGGAAAGGTTCTGATAGACAACTAGATTCACTTAATAACATTAACAAACTTATTCAATTTACTAAAGAGAAAGATAATGACTTAACTAACTTTAATTCTAAATCTAGAAACTTAATTTTAAATATATCATCAAATACGGGATAAGCAGACCATAGCATAACCACAGGACACCACATAGGCGATATCACACCAATCAGTTTTTGTTGAAAAGCTCTTAAACTTAACTTATTAGATGGATTAGAGATCAAACGTGCCATCAGTAAGGGCGATTATCTGCTTAATAAGCAGCAAGAAGTAATCAACCCCGATGACACCATTAACACCGTAATATCCTGCAATGGATAACCGTCGAATATATAGTGTGCTTTATGTTTACGTTAATTCCAAAATTTACATCTACAAGCTCTGTGTCCCGTGAATTATCACTTGACAATTTTCATTTAAAATTAGTCCAATTTTCGATAATGATCCCCGAGAATCAAAACACTTGTCGGTTTAAACTGATATAATAAACAAGGAATACAACAAGTATGTCACTTCTTCCTCTATGAATATAATACTCTGCTAGTTATTTAATTTACATATTTAAATGATTTAATTGGCTAAAGTGTCATTTTGTCTCCAAAGTTATATAAATTGTTATCGATTTTATGATTTATGACTGTATCAGTTTCATTCATTTTGGCATTATCTGGTGTTAATAAACTATTCCTGAAAACCAACGCTAGATTTTTAAACTCACATGTTTGTTTTGTAAGTCTGCAGCAATTTCTCCATATATTTTCAACACTATTTCTACATGTAATGCAAGAAAATAAATAATCATATTATACTTTAATGATAGTATGTTTTTGCCGAGTTGTATCATACTTTATCTGATCCTGTATTCATGAGATACTGAAACATGAACTTCTTATTTCAAGGAGAATTGGTAACTTTTGAAAGAGGAAGGAATATTTTTTTTATTCCAAATGCAATTTTCAAAAGAGTCTCATATCCTCCCGTAAGCCAGTACTTTTACTTTTTCTGATGCTTCTTAACTGGGTAGCAGGTATAAATTAACCCCATTACAAAATGTGAATTACGACTAATATTTATCACTATGCAGACATTAAGAGAATGCAATCACAAACAATTTAAATGCGCTGTCAAAGTTGTATTGACGCATAAAGTAAACATTTAATTCGCCATGTTAGTTCTGCTAATAAAAATTATGTTTCATATAGATATTTATACAAATCATCTACTAAAATTACTACTGGTAGTAATTACTTCTTTCTTTCGCAATATCTGTGTTCTGTTTTTAAGAGTGTTACTTAAGTATCTAACAATAGTATTTAAAATAACCTTAACAGTAGCAAATTACTTGAAATAGGTGCAATTTTTTTAAAATTTTTGTAATTGCGTTAATTTTCAATACTCTGGAACATTTGCTTTTCTTTGCAAGTCAATGGTATATTTTTCCCATATCAGCTATAACTTCAGACAATAGATGTCGAATAGGTAACATTTTCATGGTCTAAGTTTAAATCCGGAAATTCGAAAACATAAGAACACCTCTTTTAAATAGTTCTTCATTATTATCTAGTTTTGCAAGTTAGTCTTCGTTAATATGTCGCAGATGAGCTACAAATGAGATTATATTAAGTTAATAGAATATTCTGTCTTCTCTTGTTCCGTGAAAGCTTCTCCCAGTTGCCAATATTCGCATTTTCAATCAAGCATTAAACATTTTAGATGCTAAAGAGTCATCGATTTGTGGTAACAATAACTTTTCTTAATGAAATTATTGAGCTCATGCTCATGCTAATTAATGTAAAAGTCACTCGTCCATCCTATTCCATCTCCAGTCAATGGAACAGGAAAAAAACAAGAATTTCCCCTTTTAAATGTAGAGAATAAGATAATAATATGTCTTATTACTACGAAACAAAAGTTAAGCCTATTGCTATTCCTCCTTAATTACTATGAATGGCTCAGTGCTCATTTAATTCAATGTTTGCTTCATAATATAATTTGTTGCTGTTTGACAAAGTGTATAAAATTCGTTCAATAGAGCTGTTTCTATTCTACAAAACTATGCTAATCGTCATTTTGAGTAATTTAATTGTTTATTATTTCTGAAACTAAAAATGAAATATCCTGGAGGTAAAAAAGCAACATTTTTGACACCTTCTCTTCTTTGCTTTTCATTAAAGCCAAAAAGCTGCTGAAGCAACGTATACGGAGAAGACACTTTTGAAGGATGACAGTCATCAAACAAGACCTGAATTATCCAAAACATAAATCATACTACGAATTTCAATCATCTTTATTAAATGGGATTTGTCGATAAATTGGGAGCCTGGGTGCCTCATTAGCTTAACGAAAACAACAATAAAATCATCTTCTAATTGCTTCTCAACATTTCACGCCATCGAACAACACGTGTTCATAAATAGCGCTTTTGGTCGTTACGGGAGATGAGAAATGGTGCATATACATAAATATGAAGCAAATAAAGAAGTGGGTTGTTCCAAGAGGTACGTCAAAGCCAAGTAAGTGTCAAGCCTGACCTTTATCCAAAGAAGACCGTGATCTGAGTTTGAAAAGAACGATCAATAAGTAACTCTACATAGCACAGCTACAACACAAGAGTCTATTCGACTGAAAAGACCGCATCGACAAGGCCATATCATACTCCTTCACGACAACGTCAGGCCCCATGCTACAAAAGTCGTTAAAGTCGCACTATGCAATATTTTTTGAGTTGATGTTGTAATTTTTTATAGGTAGTACACTCCCGTATGTTTTACTGATTAGAGGGTGTGATAGTGACAACCCACCCACCCTTCATATACATTTAATTTCATTAATTGTCAGTGTTTTAATTTCCAAACAAAAACAACAATATTTTTACGGTTGATGTTGCCAGGAATTTAAGACTAGTGTTGTATTCTGACTTCACATAAATGTGTAAGGTGAGTGGGCTGCCTCTATCTCACCTCTAATTTCTGTAAAATAAACAAGTGTCCTTCAAGAAAAATAAAATATTAACATATAAAAAAATATAAATATAAATAGTTTTCTTGTAAGATGTTTTTTAATACGCAAAATACTCGTGTACCTTGTACTGATTGGAAAGTGTGATGTGGACACCCACTCACCCTCCATATACATTTCGTTTCATTTACTGTTAGTATTATAATTTCTAAAAAAACAACAATATTTTTACAGTTGATGTTGATAGAAATTTAATACTTGTGTTGCAGTTTGAGTTCACACAAATATATAGGATGGGTGGGTGGTCTCTATCTTAACCTTAATTTCTGCAATGAAAAACAAAATATTAACATATTAAAACCATTTCAAACTCTTCTTATAAGAATTTTTATAGGTAAAACACTTGCCTATTTTGCAGTGATTGGAGAGTGTAATCATCCACCCACCCTTCATATACATTTCAATTCATTCACTATCAGTGTTTTAGTTTCCTAAAAAACAAGAATATTTTTACAGTTTATGTGGCTAGGAATTTAAAACTACTGTTATAATTTAAGTTCAAATAAATATATAGGGCAAGTGGGTGGCCTCTATCTCACCCTTAATTTCTGGGAAATAAACAACTGTCCTTCAAGAAAACAATAATGAATTTAAAAAAATGTTAAACTCTTTTTATAAGTACTTTTTTTATAGGTAAAACACAGGCGTAGGTATTACTGATTGGAAAGTATTATAGTGGTCAACCACCCACCCTCCATATATATTTTAATTAATTCACTGTCACTGCTTTAGTTTCCAAAAAAACAACATGTTTACAGTTGATGTTAGTAGGAATTTAAAACTAGTGTTTTAGTTTGAGTTCACATAAATATGTAGGATTAGTGTGTGGCCACTACCTCACTATTACTTTCGTAAAATAAGCAACTGTCCTTCAACAAAACCATGATGAAAACCAACATATTAACATATTAAAAAAAAAAGTTAAACTCTTTATATTCCGAACCTTGCACCCACGGATTACCACCTCTTCCGCTTCTTGTCAAATCATATGAGGAACATTACCTTCTATAATAAAGAGGGCCTTAAAATCTGATTCAACAATTTTTTCGATACCAGACAGATTGGTCGAGAGGTTTGAGGAGGCCAAAAATAGCAACGGCGAATACATAATTGATTAATCTTTTAAACAAAAAGTCTTTTATGGAATCATATTTACACATAAGTATTTCTATGGAACAAGTATTTCTGATGTCTGTAAAGTATGGTTTCTTTATTAATTTTTATAGTGATACTTTATATTCGATCTCTTATTACAGGTATTATAACAAGGATTTGTTTTTGTCTAAGGTATTCCACTGTAAACAGTAGCACTCTTTCCAGATGCAGTTCATAAACTCAATTTTCTTAGTCTAACATATTTTTATCCCAATAAAACAGCCGTATACATGTATAAAAATAATCCAGATTTGTAGTATTTTCCAGTATTTTTTGCATATTTCCCATATTCATCAAAATGTTCTAATAACTTTTTAATAATAATATTGCCATCTCAGATTTTATAATTATTCTTCGAGTAAGTTTAGTTAAAGATTTCGAAAATTTAACTTTATTTCATTTTCACCTAATTCTTTATATATTTCTAATTATAATTGCCCACTAACTTTTATTTTAAATTTTCAGGATATTATTTGAGGGTTCTAATTTTTCTAGAAATTATCCTTTCAGATTTATACTTTTTTTCGATATATTACCCTATTTGTATATTTACCACCGATGTTTTTTTTTTCATTTCTATCGAATTGTTCCTCATTTCCTGTTTTATTTTATCCAGAAAACACATTTCTTGGCATACAGCTCATATTTACACATAATTATTATTTTTTTCTTTTTCGTTTTCCTTTATTTCTCCCGATCTATTCAGCCCACCTGTCTCAGTTCCCCCTTCTTCTTATTTTTTTTTTCTTACCCTACTCTTAACACAATCTCTAAGCCTTATGTTATTTAATTTTCAACATTTTCTATTTCTTTAAAATAGTTTTTAGCCTTCAACTACATGTTTTTATTCAAGCCTTTTTTTCTAAAAATAAAATCGTCATAATTAGTACCTATTGCAATAATTAATAAACTTGGCATGTAATACGCTAAATTCTATTGAACAAATAGCCTGCGTAAGTTTTATAAAAGTATTTTTTATCACATATTTGTTATATTGACAAATGCGAATTTTCAGCTTTATGTAATATATTTTTATAAAATGTCATAAAATATTATACCTTTTGTTCTAAAAAATAGACAATATATGGTTTTATTTCAAAGGGGATTTGTTTTTAGCGAAAATTGCACATATTGCTCTTGCCAATTAAAATGATTGATTTGGCACACAACTCTACTGTGTTTGTTGTGTTGATTAATATAATTAAAATTAAATAATTAAAATTTTATGGATCGGTATATATTGAATATATGTTCCTAAAAGTACACAATAAATAATTCTTTCATTTTTATGCTGTAATATTATATATATATATATATATATATACAGGGTGAGTTTTTTTCGATGTTCTCTATGGGGATCTCGGAAACTATAAGAGATAGAGAAACGGTTAAATGGGGAAAGAAGTGTAGATTTACGAGACGAATAAAATTCCACTTTCAAAGTTTTCAAAAAAGTCAAGGGTAACTAGATATTTTGAAAAAAGTAAAAAGTGTCAATTTTTTCAAATCAATATATCTCGGTTATTATAACAGGTAGAAAAAAACTGTAAAGGACAAAGTTTTAGATAATTTTATGCAGATTAATAAAAAATAATCCGAAAATTTTTATCGCCATTATTTTCCGAGATATGACGCAAACTTACATTTTTTTAAATGGAAACCATAGTTGGCTGTGACCTCATTCAAAAGGTAATTTTTTTCTCTTTAATCCAATATGGCATACGACATAGTTATTTTTAAAAATGAGTGAGTTATAGTCATTTTAAATTTTATTATAAATAAAAAAATGGGTAGCCATGAAAAAGATGAAAGTAAAACAGTTGCAGTTGTTTATAATATTAGCAATATTGTAATCATTAATTTTACAGAGATAAATCAAAATGAAACAACTGCATAAAGTAATTCTGTAATTATCAATATATCAATAGGAGAGAAATTTTAATATTAAAAAATATAGTCAAAAAGTCCACTATTAATACTATTATGACATAAATTATATCTTTTTAAAATTGAATTTATGGCTTTTTGACTATTCTCATGTAAATTGAATTAAATGTTTCAATAACAACTAGTTTATGAACCTCCACAGATTGATATGATTTTTCATATACTTTGTTTTTTACATAACCCCACAGAAAAAATTCTAAAACGCGCAGATCGGGAGATCTAGGTGGCCCTGGGATTGGTTTATTTCTTCCCACTTATGAGTTAGGAAAAGCATCATTTAAATAATTTGTAAAGCCAACATGTTATTAGGTAGAGCACCGTCATATTGGAACCATTTTAATCTTGCTTGTAATGATAAATTTAAACAATCGAGCGTATCTTCAAATGTTTTCTGAAGAAAATGAAAGTAATCAGTTTCACTTAGTGAGCTTTCAAAAATATATGGACCGAGAATTATTAATCCAAACACACCATGGATTAAACCCAAATTTAATTTGTAGTTTTCTCTGTGAAACTTCTCGTGGATTCTCTTAAGTTCATCTATGTTCATTGTGGCGATTAAAAATACCACAATTAGTGCGATTAGTCGCGATTCATCTGTTCATAATATTTTTGTAAGAAACGTATTATCCTCTTGACAAATGGGTTTATACCACATACAGAAGGCCATTTGATAATTACAAAATTATTATACTTATGGTGGTTTTTCATTTTTATTTAACTTTGTAGAACTAATAATTATAATATTGCTATTATTATAAACAACTGCAATTGTTTTACTTTCATCTTTTTCATGGCTACCCATTTTTTTATTTATAATAAAATTTAAAATGACTATAACTCACTTATTTTTAGAAATAACTATGTCGTATGTCATATTGGATTAAAGAGAAAAAAATTACCTTTTGAATGAGGCCATAGCCAACTAT